>ML802836.1:85390-165699 GCA_009831015.1 Picea engelmannii | reverse complement strand
CTGTTCAAGTGCTATTTCTGTTGCTATTTCGTATATCATTTCTGTGTATTGTGAAGATTATGCTGGATATTTTACTGTTATTCTGTTATTTCTAGCATTTTGTTTCTGTTCTGCATATTTTATATATCTGGTATCTTGCAGCCTCTTTCCCCTAGGGTTTTGATTCTAGGGCCCTGCCATTGCAGCACTCTAGAACCCTTCCCTCTTGTCTTTACCCTAATATTCCTTCAACCTTGCGTCCTCTCCTTAAATGACTCCATCTACCCTTAGGCACTGATCTTGGACATACAACGTTGAAGTGATAGTGCTCAAACCAACTCTCAAAACTTTAAATTTTGAAACCCTAACTAACTAGCTAACCCTAACTAGGCTGACGTCACAATTGGTTATTCCATCTTGACGCAACAACCTTTGATGATAAGCAATTAGATGATGATTGAAAGCATTTATTGAATAAAGATTGGTTAGATACTTTGTTGATTGCATCATCTCAATAGTTATTGATGAATTGATATTCCCCATTGCTATATTGATAAAACGTTGATCTCATTAATATTTGTTGTTTTACATTGCTTACATATTGATGTTAGATAGTTACATGAAGTACTAACCCATTGAGTTATAGCCTGCATATATATTGTATTGCTGTTGTTTTGTTCCGAGCAGGTGTTTTCATTTAGGCATACACTTCTTTATTGGCTGATTAGCCAGACTTTCTGACCTTGGTGGTAACCTGTGAGGAGGAACTTTTTCCTTGACCTTTATACTTTAGCCTCTTCAAAACCCTAGGTTACCGGGGACGTCTCCCCTGGGCTAACCTCCCTAAATAGAAAGAACCTCCCCATTGAGGTGACATTGGGTGGGGAAGGTTCCTGTTACGCCAGTTTGACCTCTATCCTTTAGCCTTTTGACCTAGCTACAAACTGTGCGATAACATTGAGTTCAGCCACAATTGCCATAGAAAGGAGGAGTGGGGGGTTCATATTCAACCCAATCCATTTAGTCTTGATCTTACTTAAAGCCTCTTTGTACCAAGGCATCCTTAGGAGGGAAAGATACAGTGTATTGGGAGAGTGAGGCTCTCTGATTTGCAAACCATGAGGCGAGGAGTGCCACCTCCTGTGGAAAGATTTTTTTGCCACTTATCCCAATAATCTTAATGAGTCATATAGATGGTCCATTTCTTCCCATTGCTTGGTTTTCCAACTTGGGGCCACATATTTATCCAAAGAGAGGTTGTGATGGTTGGTTATTAAATTCCCATGCCTAGTTGCCTCAGCTCTAATCCACAAAGGTGTTTGGAGCTCCTCTTCTTTGTACTTTTTTAATTCCTCTTCCCTCATTTTTTCATGCATAAGCCATGATGAAAAGACAAAAAATTGGACATCCCCCACATATGGATTGGGATTCCAATTGTAGGGGTGTGGTAGGATGAGGTTAAGTAGGTAGAATTCACACAATTTGGCCCTTACCTCCATGTTACAGCCCTGATATGCATCTAACAAATCCTTGGCGGTATCAAGGTTGAAATTTACCAATTTAGCCAAGTGTTCAATTTGTTTTTAATGCCATTGTTCTTTTAGGAACATTTCATATGTCCTAGTTGATGGCATGCATTCCAACATCTCTACATACACTTTAGCTATTGTCTTGATTGTAGCTTCCATAATTTCCACTAGTTCATTCTTGTCATGTAGTTCTATTTTTTCCTTGTTCAGTTACTACTGCAGCTTCTGGTTTTCCACCTTTAACTTCTGGCTATATTCCACTTTTTACATTGGCATGATCTGAAATTTTTCCTGCATAAGTTGGAGTTGCTTCTCCAAATCTTGGGAATCATATTCTTTATGTTTTCCTTTGTTGTCTTCTGCCACTCTTTTCCATTTGATGACATCAACTTTGGCCTTCTCTAACTCTAATAAGGTTGCAAATAGGAGCTTCTCTACAAGGGTCTTTCTCTTGGAGGTCCCTTCAATAGGGAGTGGTTTTTCATCTTTTGTTGTTGCTTCCTCTTTATGCTTCTTACCTTTTTCCTCTTGTGGTACCTATGGACTAGGAGAATCCTTGACCTCTTCCACTTGGGATGTAATGGTGAGTGGAGTATCTAGTATTGGGATTTTCTTCTTTTGACTCTTAATTCTGCTAGATATTCTCCTTCTGGTTTGCACCCATTCTGCACTAGTGATATTTAAGGGACTGACAAAAGAGGTCCCTAGTGCAAATAGAGCATCAACCACTTCCTTATCCTTCTCATCGACTTTTTTCTTTTTCTCTTTATTTTGTAGTTTTGATCTTTTGGTCCTAGTGATTCTCTTAGGTTCTTCTCCTTTTTTCCTCTCCTCCTCACTCATTGTTGCTTGTGCCTCTTCAAATGCTGGCAGATCCATATTCATGAAATATGTCCACAAAATTTTGTGCTTTAATTGTCTGAGGGAATATGAAACTATCAATTTTCTGAGCCCATGATGTGCTAAAAACTTTTTTTTCCCTTATGTACCTTTATGCTCATTTATTTTAATGATTAGAGGAGGAAGTAAGGGATGCTCAAGTTCTTACGTGGTTCCTGATTTGAAAGGCGTCTAAGATGGTGTAATAATATGAAGTGGTAAGAATATACCACACTCACCCTTCCTTCACATGTGATGTACTTGATGATGTGATAGGACACTTCTAGCCAGGGATGAGGGAGGGACTATCTTTTAATACCATTCTTGTCTTCATCAAGTTTCTCATTCGGGAGGAAGAATGCATTTTTGGTAGTAATGGCTTCTTGTCTCTCCTCTTTATCCCAAGGGAGGCCCATGGGAAAACTAGTTAATCCATTGATGGAGGATTCATTGATTATAATTACTAGTCCCCTCACTATGGCCACATTCTCGTGATCTTGTATATTCTAAAAGTTGAGGGAAAATTCTCTACTCACCTCATCATTATACCCTTTGAGTCTTTCAAAGTATCCTAACCAATTACACTTTTGAAAAATTTCCATAATTTCTGGATTATCATAAACCCTAAAGGTTATGTTGGCTCCATCTTATTAAAACCATATCCCATGGTTGATGTTGATGAGTTTATCTTTCAAAGATTATGAGTTAAGTCTTAGAAGGGAGAAAAAAATAAAAAATGAGAGAAGAATTGGTTATTGGTTTCCTATAGAGGCTTTATTCAAAAAATGTGATAGCTCGGATTTGCTTTAGGTACTCATGGTGGTTAGGAAATTTTAGCAAGCATTTACTTGGGAAAAAACTGAGGGTTTTTCCACAAATTCAAGACACAATGATCTTTCTACAGTTGTTCCTGTCGGAACTGTGTAAGAAAATTTCTATAGGAAATGTGTTCTATAGGATTGTATCAGTCTAGTTTCTATAGGATACCATTTTTCTCAAAAACTCATACAAATCCTAGCAGATTCGACCATGGGTCTATAAAACATAGGAATTTTGACAATATATGAGAAGACTTTAACACATGGAGAAATATTTCTTGGCTATGATGGTTTTAATGGTTACCTGTAACAACTTGGTTCCTGGAACAACTTCCCTGGATGAGTTTTTGTGCTTTTCTCATCTTCCTCACCCGCAAGCATGTTTCCCTGCTTAGCACAACTCAAACTCAGCTAGAGCTTACGCTCACAATTTTGAAATGGTGATTTGAATTCTTTTTATTCCATGTTATGCCCAATTTTCAAATTAGACTTTTGTCTTGTCACAGTTGTCGATCTAAGGTTTTAATTACTCCTTAACTTCTGCTCATGACTCTTGGAATGAGCCTCCACTTAAATTACTTAACTCCACATGCCAATTGAATCTCATCATGAATTATGGCCACTACCCAACTGACAAGATGGATGGACATCCTTGTTTTCATCACCAAATTAGAATTTTATACGTGTTTTGACTAAGGCTTAAGGAATTTTTAGGAGGAAATATAATTGTGTTACCATTGTTACCTTTACATGCATCTAATTTTGTGTTTGTAGGTGGTTGTAGTAATGACATATTGTCTTATTGTTGATCATTCAAAGGTTGATTGGTTCCTTGATGATGTGAAAGTCCCCTACTTGATACAACTCCTAAAGCCTAACCCAAACCACAATCATGTGATACAACTGGGGACACCTATAATTGTCACCTCAATAGATATCCCCCTTGTTTCAGTGAAGGAAAAGTCCAACACAAGAGAGGCTTCTCAGGTGACCCTAGAAGGATTGCAAGGGAAGAAGTGAGGAGATGGAAGGACAGACCTATAGGTCGAGGTATAAATGAACTTGAGGCCTGAGGAAAGATTCTTTGGAGTTGGTAAATGGTTACTGAGGTTATGTACCTGCAAAACAATGTTAGGAAAACCAAACCAAGACAATATATGATGATAAAATCCCCAAGACAAGAGGGGAATCAACAAGAAAAATTGTTGTCCCAAAATTGAAGCAATAAACAATGATATACCAGCGAGATCAAACTTATAATATATGCAAATCATACCATCAAATTCAACCATGTAATATTGGATAACAATGTTTATAACAAGTAGACAATATTCCAATGTTAAACTAAAACTTTGATGGAAAAAGAGGGTTGTTTAAGAGTGTTATCAACAAGTATTTATGGCATCCCAATGGATGTAGAAAAATTTTGTTACAAAATCAAGTTCTAACCACTGAAATTATCAAGTAAACCACCCAAACAATAACTTATTACCCACATATCAATTATCACAGCTTACAAGTAATATTCAGTGATGGAAAAGTGGAAAAAAAGTATGAGTGAGTTTGTTGCAGCCCCAATAGTTGTAGATTAATGCTTGTTACGTAAACACAATCACTTAGCAAATCAAGACACCCTTGGAGCACAAGAGAGTGTAAATCATGTAATATTCAAATCCAAACTTGAACAATTCAATCTCTCAAATTTCACGTTTACCAATGCAACAATATACAATCTCCAATGCAATTAGTGCCTTATTTATTGGGTTAATGGGGTCTCTTTATTAGACAACAACCTAGACTAAAAAAAGAATAAAATGTTTCTTTGAGAATTAAACCCTTATTAATCCAAAGAAGAAACAAAACCTCCAAATCGTCTAGCTTAGAAATTCATGTTTAACTAGGGCTTGATAATCTTCTAGGGGTGTAAACCCTCTTACTCCCTAGAAAAGACAAGCCTTAGAAAGGACTTGCTACAAGGGTGTAAACCCTCTTACTTATTGTAGAAATCCTTGATCCATTTCAACAAAAATAGCAAAAAAATCATTGATAGAGGGTGTATCCCCTTATACTCTTCCTAGGGTTTGATAGTATAACCCTGAAATTAAGAACAAAAACACATAATTGCAGAAATTCCTTACCTAATATCATGAAAAACCCTTACTTTATCAAATGAATTCCAACGATTTTTCCAAAAGGAAGAATCCAAGAGAAGTCACTAGCCTTTATTCCACCAACAAACAAGTGTTGCATCCATTATGACATGAAAAAGAGAGAACGATTTTTCCCAAGGAGACCGAAATTTCAGTCCAAGAGTATGTAATTACCAAGTGATGAGTTATGAGAAATGAAAATGACTTGCCTCATATTTATATGAGGAAAACCCAAGTCAATTTGTCCACATTTTTCCACTTTAGCATAAAAACCCTAATTTTAGGTCATAACCAAAAGTTACAATGCTTAATCAACAAATAGATTCGACTTGTTTCCCACATAGGCTACAAAATAGAAAAATAATGGTAAATAAGACCACAAAAATCTCCTCCAAGGTGGAACATGTGATGGAAAAGCCTCCAAAGGCTAGGACATAAAGCTAGAGAGGTGCCACATCATCCCCAAATCAAGCAATAGAGTGGAGCTTCAAGCCCACAACATCACCAAGTGTGCAAAAAATGCCAAACATTCCCCTTAAGGTGTGACGTAATGTGATCCAAGACAGACGTTTGGTAAAGGAGGGTGGTGTCCCCTCTCCTTCATGCTTTCAGGCCTCGTTCAATTGCTAAAGTCACATTCATAAGTGCAGCATTCTTCTTCTAAGGCCTCTGATGAGTGGATCTCTACATCCATCCAATGGGATTTCAAGCCCCCATGAAGGTCCAAGTGGCTTAGTTCCTCCATGAATAGCCTTCATCGGGCAAGGTCCACCAAAGACAAACTAGTACGCCCTCCAAGGGTCCACAAGTAATATGAATCATTTTAAGTAAGCAACATCTATTAAAAGAACCACCCAAACAAGTAAATTAAATTCCCTCTTTTCAAGTTAAACAAATGCTCAAAGACCTTATAAACTTTTATAAATTTAGGTATGGGAGGGGTGTCATGGTGCCCTATTGGGTAGGATAATCCCCAAGTCAAGGAATGTTTCCTAAGAAGACTCCTTTCTAGGTCATGTAATGAGTATGAGTTGGATGGGGGGTAACTATTCTTGGGAATGGGGTTCCTGACATATCAAGGGTTCATATTTTCTCATTTATGGGTGCCTTTATGGAGGGTGTGTTGCATCCCTTCATTTGCAATGCAACCTTTTTCCAAGACCTTTATTATTATTAGTAGTAGTAGTAGTAGTAGTATTACTGTGGTATGAACATTGAGTGTTATGTGAAAGGAAATAAAAGGAGCACCGCAAGGCCACTTGAAGTTAGAACACATTGAGTGCCATGTGCAATGGAAAGTAAAAGACATTGTAATGCATTCCCCCAACAAGCGAGACATTTATTAATTATTTTATTTTTTGAGGTCCTTTAATTTTATCGAGAATCATTTCATTTCTCTCAAGACCTTAGCGTGAACATCAAAAAGGTTAAATTATTTCCAACTGCTACACCTCTGGGCCTTTATCCCCTTCTTCCCATGAAATGAGGTACAATCCCTTCTTGGGGTCAGTGAACCCAAAAAACCAAAAGATGAGGAAACAAAGGGGAATAAGTATGGAAAGTTGTAAGTATGAGTGGGAGTGGTACGATGACCCTTCAAGGAGACCCCCCTAGTAGCAACCGTTTTTCCAGGGGTGACCAACTTACTAGGAAACCATGTCAACCACCAAGGTGAAATAAGGAAAAAGGTATAGTTCCCAAGCAAAAATTTCACGATCAAGAAATGACCTTTTGCAACCTACCCAAATAATTCAAATATTAAAGTGACACTTACCATGAGACTAGACTTGTTACCTCATGAAGCAATACCTGCTATCCTCTGGGAGCTAGGTTGGTGTGGTGGATGCCACTATGTTCTTGATGATGAATGGTGATGTGTGGCAGTGAGGAGGGGCTCTGTCTCCTCAATGTGGGCTCCGTCAGTCATCCAACTCTCGGCACTCCATGTCTTCTACATGTGGGCCTCAAAACATAATTTCCTTAGTTACCCCTAGGCTAGGGGGGTAACAATAAGAAATCTCATGAGGAAAATAGCTTATTTTTTTTGCGATGAATTGATTGTTTTGTATTTTAAAATGCTCAACTTCCTTCCACCCTCGATTTCCCTACACACAAGCTACTAGATATTGAAGATATATGTTAAAGTCATACTGTAACAAGCATTTTACACCAAGAAATTTAAAATAATGATAACAAAACTCACAAGGATAATAGCTTACAATTTTAGCAATATTTTTATTGTCTGAGTTGACTCTTTCTACTAACCATTCCCCAACATGAGTAGCGGAGGGCTATATTTTTATGTTCAATACATTCTAGTATGTAAAGAGTGAGTATAAACCAACACCTAGTCCGATCGATTTGGATATGATATGAATCAGACCCTATAGGAGCAGAGACAAGATAAAACGTATCAAAGCCAAATCAATATCTAGCAGATCCAAAGCCAACAACATATCCAACATCCTCAACAGTCACAACTTCCCTTAGTGTGGTTCCAAATGCATTTGAATGAGTGAAATTTGTATCAGTAACATTAGATACAGAGCCTATTCGAAAGCTAGTTGAGTCACCTTCTTGATTCACCATTTCAAATAGTACATCTTGTTTTTTACCTCGTAGTGAAATCATCAACTAATGGATAAACGAGGTAAAATTCCCTTGCTATTCATGTGTTCACCTAGTCAAATCAAACTTGTTTGGTCGAATCTGTTACTATTCCTACCTTTGTTATTTCCTTTACATATGGAGTTGCTTTAGTTCCTTTGTTTCAATCTTTGCGAGGTGGTGGTTCTTGCTTTGTTGCTAGTTATGAATAAAGAAAAAGAAAATGCATTGTATTCTAGAACCCTCAACCACTTAAAAATCTCCTTTCTTCACACATTTTTCACTCAATGGAAGCGTCCCTCATTTCAAAGATGAGCAAGACACCTATAAAACCCTTGGCTTTGGGAAATGTTTATAAGTTGATTTCCGCCCCCATAGGCCAATTGTGCTCCTCGTAATCCATCATTTGGTTCTTGTTGGATCTAACTCTCTATATTGGCCTTGGTCACACTACATCTAAGCCACCTTATTTGCACTAAGCCACCTTCCCTATGCATTTTAGATCAATGATGATGCCCATATTTTCCAAAGGTCGAAGAGGATGCTCCATCAAAATCTTCCTGTAAGGGGAATCAAGGAGGAGGACCAGTTTTCCCTTCTCCCGCCTCTAGAAAATGGAAAAAAAAAAATGATCCATGCCATTCTAATTAAATTTATATGTATTTCTATTATTATTTTTAAATATGGTTAGTTTCTTTGATTTAAATGTGGGGAGGATATTTTTTGAACCTTGAGTTTGCCAAAACGTTTTTGTCATATTTTTTACACTCAAAATTAAGTAACTTAAGGTTAAAAACACTTTACCATGAGTTGATTAAAAGGATACATTTAACATAGAGGATATAATGTTATGAAGTATCAAAAGTTGCAAATGATACGTCTCATGGAACTTGGGCTTGGGATGAGGCACATGAAAATATAGCTCTTGGAGCATTCTCCAAATATTTGATGGAGCAAAGTATCATCAAATGTTGCTAGAAACATCGAGAAGAAATTCAAAGATTGCAATAGATAAAGATGCATAGAATTGAGAAAAGAGGCACGTTAAATTCAGAAAACAAAGAAGTGAGGATTTGATGATGTAAAAAATTGAATGATCAAAAACACAATTCTCAATGCTCTAATCACAATTGTATGCTTTGTTATGTGAAAAAGATCCATTTTTCATAGGTTCATATCTAAAATTTTATCAATAGCATACATGTTTGAACTCTTTTCAAACCTCACAAAACTTCTAAACAATTATCTAGAATCTCCAAATACAAATCTAACCCTCTTCTTTCTCAGGGTATCTATCAAATTCTTGTTCTTGTGGCAAATCCTACATTGATCAAACTGACAGGTCTATCCAAACCCATATCCAAGAACATATTACTAACACATTCATATCTACCTTATTAAATATGCTATAGTCGAGCATTTCCATGAAAACAAACACCTCATTTGCTTCAATCAAGACAAAAGTGTAATGTTGGCCCTTCACTACTCATTGCACCTCATTAGGGAAGCCCTAGAAATTGAAAAACATCCTAAAAACTTTAATCGAGAGGATGGTTACAAGCTTAGTCATTCTTGGAAGCCTATCATTCATTGTCTTTGTCATTAGATTAGTTCATTGCTTCAAATTCATCTATTAAATAGTTACTTTCATTTCATCAATAATATTTCAAGTTTATTTTTATATTATATATCTTAATTTTCATCCTTAATTAGGATTGCATTTTATTCCTACATAAATTAAATGGATAAGACTAAATTTTATACAAATTTGATTTTTCCGGTTTACCATCATCATAATCTATGCAATCTTTGCCAAAATTGCAATTTTGGATTGATAAAATTGTTGTTTTTAATGCATAAATAGATTCAACACCCTCAAATACTCATATTTCAATGGAATTGTGTAATGTTAACATTTGCTATACGTGATTCAATCAATCCAAAAATATTCTTGTTGGATTTTAGGTCAAAATAATAGATATCCTTTGACATTATTTTGAGCTACTAGAAAAATGGAAAATATCCTTATAGCCCATCTTGTCTAACATATGTTGGATTACTGAGAGAGGGGGTGAATCAGTAATAGAGAAATTTAATCCTTTTTCACCATAAAATACAAGTGTTATATCAATGTAGCATTATCATCCAATAGTTGCAGAGTAAATAAACAATGAACAAATGAGAAATCACACACATACACAATACACCAGTGTTTTACGTGGAAACCCAAAGCGAGAGAAAACCACTGAATGTTTTTTCTTATATGTCTTTAAGAATTACATTCATTAGAAGCACCAACTTCCTTTGTTTTCCAGCTGCAACTGGAAGGAGGCTTCAACCCCCTAGTTTCTCAGGATACAACCTGAGGGAATCTCCAACTCCCCAATTCTCTGGCTACAACCAGAAGGAGGTTACAACCCCTTATGTTCTCTGGATACAACAGGAAGGTGGCTACAACCACCTGTCCTTGCCCCATCCAACCGCCCTAACATATAAGTAGAATGATGGAACCACTGTCACATTATCACTATGAGATATACTGTTGTAAACCTGTACCAACCAAACTACACCAAACAACCTATACCAATAACCTGAACCATGCATCAACCTGTACCTCAACTTGTAATCAATGTGTACCATAAACAAGTGCAACAACCATGCACGAACTTGTACCTCAACCTGTACCATGAATAAGTGCATCAACCATGCACCAACCTGTACAAATAATTTGTCACAACAACCTGTCCAATAAACCTATCACAACAACCTGTCTCATCAATATTATCAATCAAATCAGATCTACTCACCAAGACAACTCTCAAATATGTGCATCAACCAAGCATAACACAACAACTCATAATCATCACCAATATCAATATGTGATTCTAATAATATACCAATACAAGTATGCTACATCATCCATAAATCATGTGTTAATAATACTACTAACAAGTGCCTCCAACCATGTACCAAGTATGTACCAATCATGTATCAACTACTCATCAACTATGACTCATCAATATGTACCAACATCATCAACTATACACCTCATGTATGTGTCAACTCATCAACTACTCAACCATGTACCCAACATGTACCTCAACCAAAAGCCCTCATCAATTTCATCATCCAAATCTGATTTGTAAATCTATAATAGACCTAGTGAATAATATCACATACCTGCAAACCTTACTTAACTTTAACAACAAGAGACTAGCATTTTCATCAAACTTTACTTTAGTCTTACATGAATAATTTTGGATTAGTCAAAAACCCTAACTTGCAATAATCATAACTATGTACTTGTAATGAATAAAGATATTAAAATGGTACACAATGTTCTTCAGTGTCGTTTACGCAATTTCTCTAAACTTCAATACTTGGAACCTCTCATAAAAGGAGTTATATCAAAAAGGAGTAGAGTGTGCCCCGCACGAAATATTTGTTGTATAGATAATTGTACACATAATACTACAGACTGTACTCTAACCAACACATTTGGTTTTACTGAATTTGTATTTGTTATGAACAACTTATGACTTTTTTACCCGAAACACTTGTTTTAGACTAGTTTCAGGACTATCCACAAACCCTATTTTCCACGGAGTGTAAATCCAAAAATAAAACGACCCACAAGCTGAATTTTGTACCACAGATACTTGGCTATGTTTCCTCAATGGCCTCCCAATTTCATGGTTTGAATCATTCTAGAAAACAAGTTATTGCGAAAATGGTGAGATGACCTGTAAATAACATACCTTAGAAAGCATCATCAAAAGAATTTATCCTCCCTTGAATTTCGACCTTCTTTACTTCACCTTCCCTCTGAAATTCGGCTTAGATATCCTTTGGTTACCTCAATCACCTATATATATTCAATATGCTCAAGTGTGATTGAAATGAGAGAACCTTGCCTCTTATTTATACTTTCATGTAGCTTCCTTAGAAGTATTTTCTAGACCACTTTGTCCACATAGCCACTTTGTCCACATAGTCACCTATGTCCACATAGTCACCTATGTCCAACTTTGTCCAATTTGCCACTTGTCCATATATCCAATAGCCACTTGACTAATTAACCCATTTTCATCATTTTAGGTTTAACCTTCTTATAACCATTTTCCATAATTAGAAATTTTTCCATTTACTTTATTATTTAAATAATCCTCCTTGACTTTGTCACTTCACTTTATTAATTAAATAATCCTCCTTGACTTTGTCACTTCACTTTATTATTTAAATAATCTTCTTTGACTTTGTCACTTCACTTTATTATTTAAATAATCCTCTTTGACTTTGTCACTTCACTTTATTATTTACATTCTAAAATCTCTTAAACCACTTTGACTACTTTGACCTTTTGGGGCTTCTAGATGACTCGTGAAGGTTCTCCAACTTCACATGGCCATAACTCTCTAACCGTGAGGAGTTATGTGACGTTCCACATACCACTAGAAATTGAATGAAATTTACTATCCATCTAGAATATTCTTTCCTGCAAATATATCAAAAATCATACCATTATCCATCAAACAAACTTGGGTCCATTACCCAAACCTGGGTTCTCCAACTTCTCATGGCCATAACTCTCTAACCGTGAGGAGTTATGTGACGTTCCACATACCACCGGAAATGGAATGACATGTACTATACATATAAAATAGTATTACCTTAAAATATATTAAAACACATACCATTATACATGAAACAACCTTGGGTCTATTACCCAAACCTTTGTGCTACCGGAATTCACTACCAGACTTTCTCCAAGGGTTGACATCAATCTACAATATCACTATCCAATGGTTGACAACAATGACAACCAAAAATCCATACCAAATGTCCATCAACCTAAGCCAATTGTCTGACAATCTCCCCCTTTGACATTGATGGCAACACCAACATTGATGGAAACACTTAGTCATGATAACATTCATGCTTATACTCCTCATCAGTGTTTCTATATCTCCCCCTTTGACATCAATGGAAAAGGGTATCTCCCTTTAGGGTTGATCCCCCTAATTGAACTCTCATTGGGATGCTCCTTCTGTCTGCATGCCTCTGTGCTCTCTCTCCAAGCATTTCTATCTTGCATCTGATAAATATCTCCCCCTTTGTCATCAATGGAAAAGGTATATTTCCATCTGGGGCTGCTCCCCCTAATTGAACTGTCCTTGGGGATACTCCCCCTGACTGAACTCTTCATGAAACTGATCCCCCAACCTTAACTGTCCTCTTTATGGTGCTTCCTCGTGTAAATATAAGACATTTAAGATAAGCATTCAAAAGCATTCATTTTGGAGTAGAAATTACTCTGAGTCTCTGGCGAAAATACTCAAAGGCTTCCCTTGGAAGTAGTTTTGTACAGATGTTTGCCACTTGTTCTTTTGTACCCACATATTCAACTCTGATGTTCTTCTCTGCAGCCTGTTCCCGTAGAAAGTGATACTTTGTTGGAATGTGCTCTTCTTGAAGTGAATCGTCGGGTTCTTTGAGATACTGATGGCGCTTATATTACCAGAATAGATTGGAATGGGCTCATCATACTCAACATGTATATCTGTCAAAGTTTGTTTCATCCATAGAACCTGAGTACAACATCATGTTGCTGCAATATACTCTGCTTCGACTGTAGATAACGATATTGATGATTGTTTCTTGATTAGCCAAGATACTAAACATTCACCTAAGTAGAACGTTGCTCCACTGGTGCTTCATTGGTCATCAATGCAACCTACCCAATCTGCACATGTGTAGGAAATAAGTGATAGATCCTTTCCTTTTGAATACCATAATCCAAACTCTTTTGTTCCTTTGAGATATCTAAAAATCCTCTTTACTGCTAAGACATATGATTCCTTTGGTGCTTCTTGAAATCGTTCCACCTGTCCAACTGCCTGCATTACATCTGCTCTAGATGTTGTCACATATAGTAAGCTACCAATCATTGACATGTATTTCCTCTGGTCTGTAGACTTTGAATCATCATATTTTCTCAACTTGCAACTGGTTTGCATAGGAGTGGTAACTGGTTTGCAATCTTCCATTCTAAACCTCTTTAGAATTTCTTCGATATACTTAGTTTGAGAAATAAAAATTCCTTGGTTTCTTTGACATATATGAAGACCCAGAAAGAAGGATACTTCTCCAAGTAATGGCATTTCAAATTCATTATGCATATCCTTTACAAATTTCAGGCTTAACCTGTCATTAGTACTTCCAGAAATAATATCATCAACATAAATTTAAATTAGTAAAATACTATCTTGAGTTACCTTGATGTAGAGGTTGATGTCTATGCCTCCTTTCCATGGTTCGTAGGGAGTTTTGTCATTGTTGTTTATGATAATTACTCTGTTTTGAATGTGAGCTGTTGTATGCACTGCATGTGTGATCTGGATTTTATGAGAAGAACGAAATGACTACAAATTATTAACATGTTCTTAACAAAAAATAACAGAGATAAAACTGGTTTTCTATTCAATAAGGAAATAAATTGAAACTGTAAATGCAGCAGAAACAAGCTTACTGGAATGGTGGCAGCTTATCTCTGAGAAGGGATGTGACGGCTGCACTCATTCGCAAGAAGATCATTACAATCAGGCTCTGAAGGCCTTTTTACAATAAACAGGAATGCCAAAAACCCTAGACATCCAAAAACCTAACCCTAGGAGATGAAGCACTAAAAGTCATGTGGGCCTCATTTGGGTAAGTTAGTACATCAACTTCCTGGGGTCGTAACTTTTGCATACGATCTCTGTTTTAGTGTATGATAGCCCATTGGAAATGTATCATTGAGGATATTCATTCTGGGGACTATATAGAAGACACTTCCATATTTCTCCTCATTTTCCCAAAAAACATCATTTAGGGCCTCAAAACGACTTCGAAAATGAAAAACTGCTAAAACTAGTAAATTACCAAAATTGCCAGAAAACCATTTTGAGTCAATTGGAAAAGGTGGGTGGACACCGATATCCACCTGGATAAAAAATCCCTCCTTAGGAAGCAATGGTATTTATTGTGTTGAGTTCCCCCATTAGATGAGGAAATTTTTGTTGAATTTGGCCCCGGTGGAGCCACTTGCCTTAGTGCAGGAACTGCCCTGCTTTGACGACTCGATAAAACTGGATCCTTTGTTGTTGAGTGTCCTTGATCTATGTGTCCACGATCTGATCACTGGATGCTTGTTGTATGCAGTCAGGGTTGAGCTCTGTTGGTGTCAGTTGTTCTGCTACTTCTGAGGTGTCCAATAATGGTGGGAAATAAGGGCAAAGGAGATCCACGTTGAACACTAGGTGTAGGCCAAGGAAAGGAGGAATGTTGAGCTCAAAAGAATTATCCCCCACAGCCTTGGTGATGGTGTACGGCCCATAATAGAGTGGGTGAAGCTTATGATAGGGTCTTGTAAGGCATTCTTTCTGCAAGTGCAACCAAACTTTGCCGCCCACTTGAAACTTATGTGGCACCCAATGTTGATCATGACACTATTTGTACTTGTCATTGGACTTCTGTAGGATATCCTGAACCTGTTGGCAGATGTGTTGGATCTGCTCAATGAACTGGGTGGCTTTGTCAGCTTCAGTTGGAGCAGGAGATGAGTCGGTCAAGGTGGCCGCGAGGGGAAGTGAAACATCTATGGGACCTGATGGTTGGAATCTCAACCCCGCCTAAAAGGGGTTGTGGTCGATTGAGCTATGCAGGGATCGGTTGTATCTATGTTGGAAATAGGGAAGGATCTCATCCCATGTGTGAGGGTTCTTTGAATTATACATGCGAAGGATATGCACATGATATGCACAATCATTCGATTTACAACCTTGGTTTGGACATCTGTATAGGGGTGGAAGGTCAAGGATTTGGTGAGCTTGGTGTCCAACATTGACCAAAGGATTGACCAGAATGTGATGAGAAATCGACTGTCCCGATCTGAGACAATGGTTTTTGGGATTCCAAAATGTACCCAGACTCGTTCAAAGAAGAGCTTGGCAGTGGCCTCTGCTATGATGCTCTTCTTACAGGAAACCAGAATCGTCATCTTAGAAAAGCGATCAATAACCACAAAAACACAGTCATTTCCCCGCTTGGTGGACAAGAGGCCCGACATGTAGTCCATTGAGATTGATTCCCATGGCCTGTTAGGAGTAGGAAGAGGGGTGTACATGCCCTGTTTCTTAGTGATCGGTTTGGCAATAGCGCAGGCAGTGCAGGACCTGATATACTTGTTGACCTCTTGTGGAAGTTTCAGCCAGTAGAAATGTTTATGTAGCATCACCAATGTCTTTTCGACACCGAAGTGTCTTGCCACCCGACTATAGTGGGATTCCCAGATCAGCTTCGCTCGCTCTCTTGATGGAACACAAATATGGCCTAGGCGACACAACAACCCATCCTGAAGATGGAAATTATCGACAACTGCGTTTGCACCCAACATTTGGTAGGTGGTGGCGAAGTCCAGGTCTGTCTCATAGATTTGGGGCCATCCATAGGTCTCATGGCCGCAAGAGTCGAGCATCGTGGTGAGTGTCGTGACTGGCAGTCTGCCGAGGCAATCAGCGACGTGATTGGCGTTTCCTGTTTTATACTTGATGTTGAGGTGGAATTGTTGCAAGTATGTGGACCACTTTTGATGGTGGTCATTCTGTAATTTTACTTGTGTCTGGATGAACTGCAGCGGCTTATGATTAGTGTGGATGATTGTCTCCTTCCCAAGAATGTAATGTATCCACTAGTGGAAGGCTTGCACAATGGAGTACATTTCTTTGTCGTAAGTAGGGTACTTATGGACAACATTTGATAGTGTCTCACTATGATAGGCCAGGGGGTGGCCGTGTTGAGTGAGAACGGCATCCACAACATAGTCTAAAGCATCTATCTCAATCTCAAAGGGTTGTTGCAAGTCTAGTAGTGAAAGTACTGGGGCTGAGCACAAGCGTTGCTTCAAATCATTGAACGCTTTTTTTTGGGACGGGCCCCACGCAAATTTCTCCTTACCACCACCCCTAGTTATTTGGCTGAGGGCCCATGCAATATGGGAGAATCCCAACATGAAACTGTGGTAGAAATCGGCAAGGCCCAAGAAGCTCTAAAGCTCAGTGAGTTTGGTTGGGGCTGGTCAGTCACGGATGACTTGGATCTTGGTCGGATCCACATGTACACCATGTTGATCAACGATGTAGCCCAGCTAATGGACCCTGTCCATGTCGAAGGAGAATTTTTCCAAGTTGGTGTATAGCTTGTGTTGTCGCAGGGTGTGCAGAACTTGTTGAATATGCTGCAAGTGTTAGGCCCAAGACTTGTTGTAAATGAGAATGTCATCCAGATACACCACTACAAAAGTATTGGTGAATGGTCATAGGATATCGTCCATCATCCTCATGAAAGTGGCTGGAGCATTTTTCAAACCAAAGGGCATGACCAACCATTCCAAAAGGCCTTCCTTTGACTTGAAGGTGGTCTTCCATAAATTTTTCTGTTCTATCAGGACCTGGTGGTATCCAGAATTTAGATCAATCTTACTGAAGTATTTGGCTCTTGTGATTTGATCAAGGAGGTCGTCGATTCGGGGAATCGGGACCGGTTTCTGACTGTGATTTTATTCAGAGCCCAGTAATCAATGCAGAGTCACCAGGTTCCATCTTTCTTCTGTACCAGCACGATTGGGCTCCCCCAAGGTGATGAGCTGGGACAGATGTGCCCCTTGTGGAGCAGTTCTTGGATCTGTCGCTTGACCTCCTCATTCTCTAACAGAGAGAAATGATAAACTGGCCCATTGGGAAGCGGTGTGCCGGGGGTCAGATCGATGGGGTGCTTGACCTAGCAATGTAGAAATACCCCGCTAGGTGAGGAGAAGATATCTGAGTATTCTTCCACGACCTTATCTACTTGCTTATGATGTGTGGAGAGGTTGTCCGCAGAGACCCTAGATGTGGTTGTGATATTTCTCTTATTCTGAGAGCGAATCATGAAGAAGACAAACTTCCCCATCTGAGAGATGACCTTCCTGCATTTCTTAGCAGAGATCAAGGAAATAGCACTAGGTGGGACTGCCTCGGGTATCCTGTAAAATTTCCTATTCAAAGTAATAATAACACTACGAGGCCTAGACTCATATACATCATGACGTTTCCATAAATAAGGCTGGCCCAAAAGAACATCACAAAATTTGAGAGGAGAAACATCACATAATACCTCATCTTTGAAGGGATTGATGTCATACGACAGTCGACACTGTTGGTTGATGCAGAGATCGCTTCCTTGGCAGAGCCATCCAATGGTGTAGGGTTGTGGGTGTGGTGTTTTCAGTAGGGCCAGCCGCCTGACGACCTCTTCTAATATGAGGCTATTCTAGTTACCACTATCAATAATGAAGTGCAGTGGGGTGCCTTTTACCCACATCTGTGAATGGAAGAGGCGCTCTCCTTCTTCTGGCTCGTCTGGTTCACCAGGCTGGAGCTTGGTGGTAGCAACGGTGGCACTGGGTTTTGCGTCAATGATCAGTCTTCCCCTTTCTGGTTCTGGCTCAGAGTCAAAACCCACATCTGATTCAGAGGCTTTCACTTCGGCCACCAGTAACTACTTTGAACGACAGTCAGCAGTGTTATGCCAAGGGATCTTATGGAGGTCGCACCACTTCCGGGTATCTTTCTTTGTATTTTTGGTGTCCTTCTTTGCTTGCGGTTTGTACTAGTTGTCCTGATACTGCCCATCTTTACTTTGTCCTTTATTCTGTGGGTTGGGGCCGCCCTTTCTTGGATTTTGTTTTGAGGGTTTCCTAGGCCCAAATTGCTGCATCGTTTGTTTGAGCTTCTGCTCAATTTTGACGGCATATCGGTAGGTCACGCCCAAGGATGAGATGTCCAGAAATTCCATTTCATTCTGGATGTATCTATGCAAAGAACCGTGATACTTGAGCACCAGATGTCCTTCTGAATCTTTGATACCCCACTTGGTGTGCAAGGTATGGAAGATATTTGTGAAATCTGGCACTGCTTGGTCTCTTTCTTGTCGCAGTGTGGTCCATTTGGTATACAAGAAATCATAACTTTCGACAGGGTAGTATTGTTCCTTAATAGCATACCTGAAGGATTCCTAGGTGGTCATGACTGTAAATAATAAGGGTTCCTCTGTTTCCTTTTGCTCATATAAATTTTCCCACCAATCTTTGACATGGGGAACAACTTTGAGGAGCGCAAAAGTAATATTTTCTCTATTCGAAAAGTTATGGACATAAAAATACCCTTCTAGTAGATTCAACCACTTGTCTACAACATCTCTGTCTATCTGACCTTCAAATATAGGAATATCGAAGTTTATTTGTACCTTGAAGGGAGCAGTGCCTCCGCTCGAAGAAGAGCGTCACCTATTGGTAGCCGCCGAAGGATTTGCGTGAAACTATCCATCATCTCATTCCTTTGTTGCGTGAGGGATTCCTCAATCGACAGTTTGAAAGGATCTCATGTCCTGACATCTTTCTTTTCTCCTTCCATGAGATTTCGCTTGGGCATGCGAGAGATTTTGTGCTCAAGAGAAACAAGCTCGAGACCCAACTCTTTGTACTCCGACCTCATTGGGGACATGCATTAAGACGAAAAGGAGCAGACCGCTCTAATACCACTGATCTGGATTTTATGAGTAGAACGAAATAACTATAGATTATTAACAGGTGCTTAACACAAAATAACAGAGATACAGTAAAACTGGTTTTCTATTCAATAAGGAAATAAGCTGAAACTATAAAATGCAACGGAAACAAGCTTGCTAGAATGGTGGCAGCTTATCTCTGAGAAGAGATGTGAAAACTGGGCTCATTCGTAAGAATATCATTATAATGAGGCTCTGAAGGCGTTTTTACAATCAACAGGAATTCCAAAAACCCTCGACATCCAAAAACCTAACCCTAGGAGATGAAGCACCAAAAGTCATGTGGGCCTCGTTTGGGTAAGTTAGTACATCAACTTCCTGGGGTCGTAACTTTTGCATACGATCTTCGTTTTAGGCGTATGATAGCCCGTTGGAAAGGTATCTTCGAGGAGATTCATTTTTGGGGAAATATCGAGGGAATTTTCATATTTCTCCCCATTTTCCTAGAAAGCATCGTTTAGGGCCTCAAAATGTCTCTGGAAGTGAAAAACTGCTAAAAATAGTAAATTACCAAAATTGCCAGAAAACTATTTTGAGCCAGTTGGAAAAGGTGGGTGGCCACCGATATCCACCTGGATCAATGTTTCCAAAAATGTCTGTCAATTTGGAATCCATTAGCATTGTTCAATCCATTTCCTGTGTAATTATCATCCATTATGATAATGTTCCTTTGTCTCTAAATCACTCTTTGAACCAATCTATGAATCCATGCTCTCGTCCATATTGTCCATGACTCTAGTTGCGCAACTGTCCATAATCCTAACCCATTCATCACTATACTATCATGAAGTCTTTATTAATCCATCAAATTGTACTTCTGCTAACTAACTGCTTTGAATCTGTCTTCTCAAAATCTGCAAGATACTCGAAGGATGGTTCTTTGGTCTGTCACAGCTATCGCATAGAATCCCCCTGTATAATATTCATATTACCTGGGAGTCTCTAAGCCGGATGGATCAGAACAATTCCTGCTCAGATGTGTATTCATCATCATCTTCATTGGTAGATTCATCATCTCTTAGAGCTCTGACTTCTTTCTTTTTGTCTGTGGATTCATCTTTCACTACAATTCCTAAAAGTACAATCTCTTGAAATTGTTCCTTATTTACCTGTCATTCTTTTCTTTCAGTTATTTTCCAAACCTTTTTGTATCTGACATATTTCTTTTTCTCTATAGAATTTTTTGCATCTCGTTTTATTTCCAATCTTGCGATCTATGGGACCTGGTATTTGTTCACCTGTTCTTCGTGTTTTCTTATCCATACTTTCTTATATCTGATATCAGTTTTCTCTTTCATGGAAGTATCGATCATGCTTCTACAATCACTAGCTATGTGTCCATAGTTGTGACATTTGTAACATTCAATGTTACGTAGGGCCACATATGCACTTATTGCTTGAACATTTCTTTTATAATCCCTACAATCTATAACCTTATGTCCAAAATTAGTACAATAAAAACAATGACCATAAAAGAAATTTGCATACCTGGGAATGAATGATCTTCTTTGTGGTGTAATCCTTCTGAATTTCTTCCTTGACTGATCATGATCATGATTGAAGCTTCTTTGTGGCTTGAACATGAATGGTCTTCTTGAAGATGTATCTTCAATAGTTTTCTTAGATTCCAGCTGACCACGATTCCTTCCTTTCAGTACTTTTGCATAACTCTTTCTATTTTCTTCATTCTTCTTTTCTAGAAACCTTGAGTGCTTCTCTTCATTATCTATAACTGATGTGGATGTTTTTGTCTCTTCAACATTCTTGTTGAGCTTGAAGATTTTACTTCTCAATGTGACAACTTCTTCTTCAAGCTTTTCAACCTCTTCTTCTTTCTTCATTATCTGAGACTTCATGACTTCTTCCTTTTTTTTCGCTTCTTCAAGATGAATTTTTAATGTGATTATTTCTTCTTCAAGTCATTTCTCTTCTTGACAAAAATCTGCCTCAAGCTAGTTTAGATCATTAGTTCTTTCCTTAAGATGATCTGTCAATATCTTCTCTCTCATTTCTTCTTCTTCCTTCTGTGCTTCTATGTTGTATTCCAAATACTACTTTTGATATTCAATATTTTCTTTGATATTTTTGGCTTCTTCTAGCTGAGTTCTTAGGTTCTCGATGACCTGTTAAGCTTCTTAAAAAATGTGAACACTTTCCTTTTGTTTCATCAATTCTTTCTTGAGTGACCTGTTTTCTTCTCTTAGTTCATCTAAATCACTAATCAATTCTCTGGTGATTATGTACTCTTCATCTTCTGAATCTGTTTGACATGGTGAACATAATTCTTCTTGATTTGTATATGTGTCTTCTTTGGCATGTTATGAATCTGCGATGGGTGAAGAATATATGTCATGTAACTTATCCCAAATTTCTTTGGTTCATGAACATTCACCAAACTTTTCTCTTATCGGATTAGGTAATCCTTCCGAGATGAAATCCATTACAATTTTTTTATTCTTATTTAATTCCTTCTTAGCTGCAGTCTTTGCCCTTTTTGAACTATCATATCCTGTAACAACTAATAACCAAATATAATTTCCATGTGCCTGTAAAAATACTTCCTTCGTTCTGCTCCACATCTCATACCTAAAACCATTCTGACCATTAAACATTGGTACTCCATTCTCAGAATAATCCATGATCTCCTTCTAGTGGTTAAATTGTTTCCTGAAGGAACCGGCTCTGATTCCAATTGTTGGATTACTGAAAGGGGAGGTTAATCAGTAATAGAGCAATTTAATCATTTTTCACCATAAAATACAGGTGTTATATCAATGTAGCATTACCATCCAATAGTTGCAGAATAAACAAACAATGAACAAATGAGAAATCACACACATACACAGTACACCAATGTTTTACGTGGAAACCCAAAGCGAGAGAAAACCACGGAATGATTTTTCTTATATGTCTTTAAGAATTACATTCACTGGAAGGACCAACTTCCTTTGTTTTCCAGCTGTAACTGGAAGGAGGCTCCAACCCCCTAGTTTCTCAGGCTACAACCCGAGGGATGCTCCAACTCCCCAATTCTCTGGCTACAACCCCTTATATTCTCTGGCTATAACCGGAAGGTGGCTACAACCACCTATCTTTGCCCCGTCCAACCGCCCTGACGTATAAGTATAATGATGGAACCACCATCACATTATCACTGTGAGATATATTGTTGCAAACCTGTACCAAACAACCTGCACCAAACAACTTGTACCAGTAACCTAACCTAAACCATTCATCAACCTGTACCTCAACCTGTAATCAATATGTACCATAAACAAGTGCATCAACCATGGACCAAATTTTACCTCAACCTGTACCATAAACACGTGCATCAACCATGCACCAACATGTACAAATAACCTGTCACAACAACTTGTCCAAACAACCTATCACAACGACCTGTCTCATCAATATTATCAATCAAATCAGATCTACTCACCAGGATCAATCACCAAGACAACTCTCAAATATGTTCATCAACCAAGCATAACACAACAACTCATAATCATCACCAAGATCAATATGTGTTTCTAATAATATACCAATACAAGTATGTTACATCATCCATAAATCATGTGTCAACAATACTGCTAACAAGTGCCTCCAACCATGTACCAATCATGTATCAACTACTCATCAAGATGTACCAACATCATCAACTATACACCTCATGTATTTGCCAACTCATCAACTACTTGTCTCAACCATGTACCCAACATGTACCTCAACCAAAAGCCCTTATCAATTTCATCATCCAAATCTGATTTGTCACTCTATAATAGACCTGGTGTATAAGATCACATACCTTCAAACCTTCCTTAACTTTAACAACAAGAGACTAGCATTTTCATCAAACTTTACTTTAGTCTCACATGACTAATTTTGGTTTAGTCAAAAACCCTAACTTGCAATAATCATAACTATGTACCTGTAATGAATAAAGATATGAAACTGGTACACAATGTTCTTCCGTGTCTTTTATGCAATTCCTCCAGACTTCACTACTTGGAACCTCTCAAAAAATGAGTTATAGCAAAAATGACATACCTTGTTGAATTCAGGCTTATTCTAGAGAGAGAACTTGTAGAGCGTGCCCCGCACGAAATATTTGTTGTATGGATCTGAAAATTGTACACAAAATACTAAAGAATGTACTCTAACCAACACATTTGGTCTTACTTAATTTGGATTTGTTATGAATCAATTATGACGTTTTTTCTCGAAACACTTGTTTTAGACTAGTTTCAGGACTAACCACAAACCTTATTTTCCACGGAGTGTAACTCAAAAAATAAAACGACCCACGAGCTTAAATTTGTACCAAAACTACTTGGATATGTTTTCTCATTGGCCTCCCAATTTCACATTCTGTATCATTCTAGAAAAAAAGTTATTGCAAAACTGGTGAGATGACCTGTAAATAACATACCTTAGAAAGCATCATTAAAAGAATTTATCCTCCCTTGAATTTCAGCCTTCTTTACTTCACCTTCCCTCTAAAATTCGGCTTAGATATCCTTTGGTTACCTCAGTCACCTGTAGATATTCAATATTATGTGTGATTGAAATGAGAGAGCTCTGCCTCTTATTTATACTTTCATGTAGCTTCCTTAGAAGCATCTTCTAGACCACTTTGTCCACATAGTGACCTATGTCCAATTTTGCCCAATTTTTCGCTTGTCCATATATCCAATAGCCACTTGACTACTTAACCCATTTTCCTCATTTTAGGGTTAACCTTCTTATAACCACTTTCCATAATTAGAAAGTTCTCCATTTACTTTATTATTTAAATAATCCTCCTTGACTCTATCACTTCACTTTATTATTTAAATAATCATCTTTGACTTTGTCACTTCACTTTATCATTTAAATAATCTTCTTTGACTTTGTCACTTCACTTTATTATTTAAATAATCTTCTTTGAATTTTTCGCTTCACTTTATTATTTACCTTCTTAAATCTCTTAAACCACTTTGACTACTTTGACCTTTTGGGGCTTCTAGATGACTCGTGAGGGTTCTCCAACTTCACATGGCCATAACTCTCTAACCGTGAGGAGTTATGTGACGTTCCACATACCACTAGAAACAGAATGACATGTACTATACATATAGAATAGTCTTGCCTACAAATATATCAAAACTCATACCATTATCCATCAAACAAACTTGGGTCCATTACCCAAACCTGGGTTCTCCAACTTCTCATGGCCATAAATCTCTAACCCTGAGGAGTTATGTGAAGTTCCACATACCACCGGAAATGGAATGACATGTACTATCCATCTAGAATAGTCTTACCTTCAAATATATTAAAAAACATACCATTATACATGAAACAACATTGGGTCCATTACCCAAACCTTTGTGCTACCGGAATTCACTACCAGACTTTCTCCAAGGGTTGACATCAATCACTAAGGGTCGACATTAATCTACAATATCACTCTCTAGTGGTTGACATCAATGACAACCAACAATCCATACAAATTGTCCATCAACCTAAGCCAACTGTCTGACAACATTATCCATTTTCATTTATAAATCCTAAAACAAATTCTAGTTATTTATCTAAAAATATTTCATTCCTTTTTTTTTTTTTGCTCATCTTCATAATTATTTATTTTGGACGATTAACTTCTCCATTAATTAATTTAATTTGTCTATTATATATATTTTCTTTTATTTTATTTTTATTAATGATTTTCTCTAATCTCCTTTTATTATTACATTATCCCTTAATATAATTTGTTTTAAATGAAGAAATCATTATTTCGTTTAATAGGTTTTTTTTACTGTATTGATTTTGATTAAATTCATTTTAATATTAATATTTTACCACTAATTTTTAAAGACTAATTTTTTTTATCTTATTTATTATTTCACTATTTTCCATTTTTCTAAAATTTGAATTCTTAATAATGAATAAAGTGTTTACATTAAACATGACATTTTAAACTCCAATATAATTTAAATCCATAAAATCTCATTACATTCTTTAATTAGTTTAATAATATTTTATTACAAACAAATAATCAATAAAATTAAATTGTATATTAAATATGACATTTTAAACTCCAATATAATTTAAATCCATAAAATCTCATTACATTCTTTAATTAGTTTAAAGATATTTTTTCACAAACAAATAATCAATAAAATTGTATGCTAAACAAAGAAGACTACTCAATATTGTATAGAGTGTGGAATCCAAATACATTAAATATGGAAAATAAATGACATGTAAAAGATATCCAATTTTTTATTAAATGATATTTAAAATGGTAAATATCACACCAATAAAATTATATAAATGTAAATTGTATAATAAATTCAATATCTTAAAACAAATAATTAATAAAATTCTATGCTGAAGAAAGAAATCTACTCAATAATATTGTAGAGTATGGGAGCCACTACTCGATAATATTGTATATGGGAGCGAAAATAATTAATAAAATTCTATGCTAAAGAAAGAAGTCTACTCAATAATATTGTAGAGTATAGGAGCCACTACTCAATAATATTGTATATGGGAGCAAAATATATTAAATATGGAAAATAAATGACACGTGAAAGATATTCAAATTTTTATTAAGTCATATTTTAAAAAGTCAATATAGTAATAAAATTATATAAACGTAAATTATGTGATAGATTTAATGTGATTAAAGAGTATATTATATAAAGAAGTGACCATTTTTAGATGTGAAAAGTAATGATAATTTAACAAGAGCTCTATGAAATTTATTATGATTCATGTCATTGCTTATTTAATAAAAGTTGTATGGCAGCTTAATCCTTGCCCATTATTGAACTAAGTTGCCATGTCACCAGTTTTTTCAACCGATTATTTGAGAAATTCTTAGAGTACACAATCGAGAAATAATATCGGTTGGAAAAATTAAAACGATTGAGATAGACGGGGAGTGATTGACATTTTTTGAATTCCATATCACCCCATCCATACAGTGTATTAAATTATCGTACTGGATATGTTTGTTGTTGCTCTATTTTATTTTCCTGCTCATCATCGATTATTTCAGCGAAGACAACACATGCGCAACGGTGATCAAATATCTCAAGAGCTCAAGGCATTACCAAGTCCCATATTCACTTCACCTGTTGATGACAAGGGCACATCAGAGACTTGTGTTGTATGCTTGGAGGACTATAAAACAGGATAGAAATTATGCCTTCTTCCATGTCAGCATAGTAAGTTTGCTCTTGTAAGATCTCTACCAGTTTCAAGGTAGGTTCGAATCCCGGTCCCCTCGCTACATTTCCCCACCTGCCCTTTGCCTACACCACCAAAGAAGACCTCTTCGATTTTCCTTAGGGACGGCTGGCATCGCCGAGATGAAATCAAATCAACGACGTTGACATGGGATACGTGCCAGACACTGACAGAAAATTAAAATCCACATAACTATGGAAAACTATTATGTTGTGTTGTTAGTTGTGCAATAAGACTCTTAATCTTATATCCATTATTTAATTGAAAAAATATAAACTATTATGTTAAAATTTGGAAAATTTAAAAAAAAATTAAAGTCAAACTAAACTAATACTTGGTCAACCATGGACTGATTGCTATAGTCCCAGGCCTTTGGCAGGGACTAATAAGGAAAGTACATAAATCACTAAATAGTTATATTGTAGGGATCGGGTTATTGATAAATTGTTGAAAATTGTTGTTTTTAATGTATGATTAGATTCAACATCCTCAAATACTCATATTGCAACAAAATTGTGTAATGTTAATATTTTGCATATGTGATTTTGTTAATCTAAATGATTATTGCTGGATTTTAGGTCAAAATAATCGATATCCTTTCACATTATTTTTAGTGGCTAGGAAAAGGAAATGCTTAGCCTCCGACAAATAAAATTATTTACCCTTTATCTTATTAATTGTATTCTTATAGCCTATCTTCTCTAACATCATCCATTTTCATTTATAAATCCTAAAGAAAATATTCTAGTTATTCTTTTTTTTTGGTCTAAAAACCATATATGTATTTCTTTTTATATACATCACAAAAGTACAGTCATCTCATGGGGACCTGCCAAAACGGAATCTAGTGTCCATCCACGAGAGAAATAAACCAAGATTCATCATATCAGTTTTGAGTTTGTTCTCCAAAAAAAAGAGACAAAGGAGTCTAGAGATAAAATCCTCTTGAGTCTATCTTATATTTAACTTATGGGCTTTTATAATCCCCATGCATACTATAAAAATCAATAATATCTACTGAATTTAAAACATATAATGTTTCAAACTCAAATCCCCTTAGCTTCAACATGGGATGGCTCCAGCTTGGTGTTTGATCCTGCGTTGTGAACGTCTTCATCATATTCAATTTGGATAGGTTTTTCCTTGGAGCAAGGGGAACTCGAGTTCATTGGCTCAACCTTTGATTGATCCTAGTTTTTACTTTATGGCGTCACCCTGGATTTAATGTCATATTGGGACTTGCAAAAAAGTTCAAAATTCCCTTCTAAAATTTTGACAGCATGCAGGGTATTCTCTTTTTCTTTCCTGGTTTTTTCTACAACTCTAGCCACCATTTCCTTGACAATCCAGTAAGTCTCTACCAATTTGAAATATCTGGTCTCTCGAGTCCTTGTGTAATATGGGTCATCTACCCATTCCTTTACCTCTTCCATAATCACCTCCTCTGTGATATTTTTCCTATGAAATCTCACAAACTCCTTAATCTCCATTGCTACCTTATTCTCTACATCTGAGTAAAGGTACTTGAACCTAGAGCCTGCCATCCAAGCCGCTCTATCCACCCTAGTTTTTGTTCACTGGCCCTTCGGAGGAGGAAACCTCTACTTTGTTCCCCCACTAACTACCACCTTTCTTCCTTCGCCCTTCGCCTAGCCATCCTAAAACGGTTGACGCTCTTTTCTCTTCCTGGAGGTCTTCCCTTTTCCTTTGTGTGCTTCTTCCGTCAAAACATATACGCTCAACCTCTCCATAGTATCTTTCCTATCCACACTCTCCATACTCTCCTAACCGCTCTCGCCAATTTCAGTCTGCTTTATTTCTTTGATGCCTCCCAAGGTTCAAAGCCCTGAGAAGAAAATGAACAATCCTTCCCCTTATCTTCCTTCTCACTCACGCTACTTCACTTCTCATGAAAAATTGGAATGAGACTCTGAATGAGCCATCCCATAACTGTTGCCTTAGACATCGTCCACCCAATCAACCAAATCATCAAGTTTCTAATTCATTTCCCATCGTCATCATTTCTCGATGTACTCACCATAGTGGCTTCTAAAGTGTTCTCCTTGCCTTCTCCTGAGCTATGCATACTACCACTAACTCGCCCAGTCTTGAGTTTAATGACCTTTGGTTTCCATTGAAGACATGCATGTACATGCTTCTTCTCTCGTTGATGTAAGCCTACTCCTACTTCCTGACATATTTCTCCCATAACAAACTCACATACCATTTATCCTAGTCAAGTAGCCAACTATCCTCATCATCGCATCAATATTTTGATCTAGCGTTGCTAGCTCAAGCCCCATCTCCACCTCAATATTCTCTCCAGACCTTCGGCGTGTGCATCCCATAACCGCCCAGGATACCACTTGTCCGAGCCATCTAGACAATTGAGGATGTTGTCTTGTCTAGCATATGGGTTGTTGTCACCTGTTCGGGCCCGATCTTGAATATTTCACCTCATCCATGGGACATACGTTCATTCCACACAACTTTGTGACCTCTTTCCAAATTTCCCCTGGGGTGGGCACCCCTCCTTCAAAAAAATGCACGGACTTGGTTGTGTAACCCATGCGTTTTCCAAATAATTTTCCACCACATTTGTGCTTCTCCTCACATTCCTTGGGGTGACCACTGGAATGGTATTAATAATTATATCTATCTCTGATAACCTGAAAGATAATCTCCAGTTCTTAGAGATTTTCTTTGGATAGGACCTATTTATCAGTTTTCTAAGTGCCAACATTAGCAAGAGTGAGTCCCCTTCTACCATGAGTGATCTGTATACCTGTTCCACCGCTATGGCCACTCCTCTGACCAGAAATTCCAATTCCACTCTATTGTTGGTGTTGAGCCCCAAATTACAACTAAATAAAGCAATAATTTTTCCCTCTGCATTTTAAAAGATTCCCCCTGCCCTGAAGTGGCTTGGATTACCCTTTGAGGCTCTATCAAAGTTCAACTTGAGTGAGCCCTTTGGCGGTGGTGTCCATTTTTGTTTGATTCAACTCTTGTTCTATCTGGTGCTTTTTGTCACTTGGTGATTGTTAAAATATTGTAACTGCAAAGAGTATTCTAATTATTATTGATGTATTATTCATTAGATCAATCCCCTTTTGCGGATTGATCATGTCGGGTATTGTAAATGACCAAATCCCCTTTTGCGGATTGGTCAAACCCTAATTGTAATAGGAAGAATAAGAAGTCTTCCCCAGAATATATTAAAGGTGGTTATAACCACCCAGAATAAGAAGTCGGCCCTGCCAGTGAAAAGACACCTCCGTCCACACGTGCCAGATTGTATAAATAAAGAGGCTAGTGCCTCATTTGGACACACGCTCACTTGTTCATCAGAGCACAAGTTCAGAGCTGCAGTTGGAGAATAAATAAGAGAGAGAGAGAGGCGCATTCTTGGGAGAGGAATTTTTGTATTTGTTTGAGTTATCTCTTGGCATTGTATTGGCTATCTATATTAAGGAAGTTTTTGATGGGTTTTCTCCCCCGTGAGGGTTTCCCAGGATAAATGATGTGTCTCTTTTGATTGTGTATTTCTCAGTGATCCTATTTATGCTATGGTTATCTAGTGAAATGAAAAGAAACCTAATAATAGCTTAAACCTTAACATGGAATCAGAGCTAAGTTGAAGAAAGCATCTCTCACAAGAGAAAGTGAAAAATGTCACTGTTGTCGTACATGCAAATTAGGGCTTTTTATTGAAGAAGTATTTCAGCCCCAAAACCATCTAGAAAAGTGTGCCCTTCCTCAAGGATCACTTTTTCATCCTTAGCGCAAATTTTCAGTGGCTAGATCTCCTGAAAAGTGAAACCCTACTTTTCACAAAGTACTAGAAGTACCAGAAAACTAGATTACTAGAAGTACCAAAAAACCAGAAGCACCAGTCCAGAAATTCATTGATCAATTTTGAAGGGGTAAAAGTTGGATTTTCTGAAATCTAACCACACCAGACTACTTACCTCAGCCAAGCGCACCTCCTGGTAAGTTCAAAATTCAATTCTGAGCATTTTCATTTTTTGGTCATTTTCCTAGCTCTAGGTTAAAGATGTCTGGAAGCACTAAGCTTGTTGACAAGCTAGAAGGTGTGGAAAAATTTCATGCCTGGAAGTATAGGATTGGACTCATTATTGAAGAGAATGACCTAGCAATATTCGTCAAAGAAGAAGTACCAGAACCCGTCGATGCTGCAAAGAAAGCAAAGCACCAAAAGGACACAATTAGGGCTAATAGAATCATTGTAGATTCTATCAAGGATCACTTGATTCCTCAAGTGTCTCCAAAGAAGACTCCAAAATAAATGTTTGATGCCCTAACCAGATTATATGAAGGAAAGAACATAAACCGGAAGATGAATCGAAGAACTCAAGTCAAGAATACAAGGATGCAGGAAGGAGAATCGATCCAGGAATATTTCTCCAGAATATTAGAATTCAAAGAACAACGAGAAGCAATTGGAGATACCATAGACGAAGATGAACTCATAATGACGACCCTTAAAGGCCTCACAAGACCTTGGGATGCAATCATCCAAACTATTTGTGCTAGAACGGAGAAACTAAAATTTGATAGTCTTTGGGAAGAATGTATTTAAGAAGAAACAAGAGTAGCTAACCGAGAAGCTTTACTATCAAGAGATAAAGATCAAGCCCTAGCTACTCACACTAAAGGAGGAAGAAAGAAGTCTTACTTCCAGAAAGAAACCCATAAAGAGTCTCACCCCCAAAACAAATTCATACATAAAGAATCTCAACCCAAGAGGTTCCAGAAGAAAGGACAAAGAAAAGAAAGAGACTTCTCATCTTGCCAATACTACCATTGTGAAAAGATGGGCCATATTGCAAGACATTGTCCAACTAAACGAGAAGAGTACAAGAGGAAAAATAAGAGGCACCATGCCCATGCAGTTGAATATGAAGAACCACCTGCAAAGATGATAAGAGAATGCATTGAAGACTATGTCTTAATCTCGGCCCTCTCGGGATCAATATCACCTGGAGAGGACACTTGGCTCATTGATAGTGATGCTTCCAATCACATGACAGGTCAAAGAGATATTCTCTCTTGCCTTTCAGAAAAGAATTTTTCTCAGAAAGTTACACTTGGAGATGATTATCAATACCCTATCAAAGAAGTGGGAGAATCAAACTACAAGCTTAATTTAGGGACTCCAATGAAGATGAAGGATGTACTCTATGTACCAGGTTTGACAAAGAGCCTATTCTCCATATCAGCTTTAGAAAAGAAAAGCTTCAGAATTTCCTTTATAGATGGAGAATTTCTTATGTGGGCTAAGGGTAAAACCATGAAAGAAGCAATCGTCATTGGAAAAGAAGAAGGTGGCTTGTATAAGCTAAAGGGTCACTCAGAAGCAGCCATGACCCATGCCATTGAGAATCCATGTGAACATTGGCATAGAATATTAGCACACATCAACTACAAGGCATTACCATATGTATGCAAGGCAGTCATAGGTTTACCGGAACTCAAGGTTGACCATGAAGGTGTGTGCAATGGGTGTGCACAAGCGAAGAACATCAAGAACCCTTTTCCGAAGAGAGACAATAAAGTAGAAGGAGTCTTAGAACTCATTCACTCATATGTGTGTGGCCTAATGCCATCATCCTACATCATTGGGTATGCATACTATGTATCTTTTATTGATGATTATTCTCATAAGCCCTGGGTTTCCTTTTTGAAATCAAAAGATGAAGTGTTCAGTAAATTCAAGGAATTCAAAGCCTTGATAGAGAATCTTTTTGAAAGAAAGATCAAGATACTCAAGTCAGATAATGGAGGATAATACACCTCAAAAGAGTTTGTAAAGTATTGCAAATATGTCGAGATTAAGAGGGAGCTCACCACTCCTTACAATCCTCAACAAAACATTGTGGCAGAAAGAAAGAACAAAACTATAATGGAAGCAGTGAAGACCATGATCCATGATCAAGATCTTCCAATGTGCTTATGGGCAAAAGCAACAAAAACAACAGTATATGTACAAAACCGATTATCCCATAGTGCACTTGGGTTCAAGACCCCTGAAGAGATGTTCTTCAGAAAGAAGCCAGAAGTAAGCCATCTCAAAATATTTGGCTGCTCGGTATTTGTACATATTCTGAAAGAGAAAATAAACAAGCTAGAACCTTCAGGAAAGAAGGGAATATTTGTGGTCTCCAAGGCCTTCAAGGTTTATATACCAGGTCACCATCACATTGAGATCAATAGGGAAGTGACCTTTGATGAAGATGCAGCACTCAAGAAATCAAGAAGATGCTAGCTTGAAGAAGCATATGAAGAGGAATCTGTAGCTGCCAAAGTTGCAGAACCAGTGAGGGAAGTCATAGCTTCCCCTGATGAGGAAATTCTAGAAGATCATGACATAGCAGAATTTCAAGAACCTCCTCAGATGATGATCTCCCATAAGAGAAAGCATGTTTGGGCTAGGGAGCTTATTCAAGATTGAGAGAAGTATGGTGTTCCCGAAGGAACCACGAGACAGGTGAAGAGACCTAATCCATTCTCCAGTTATATGGCTTTGATGTGTGATCTCCTAGAGAAGGAGCCTACATGCTTTGAAGAAGCCATTCAGAAGAAAGAATGGGCAGATGCCATGACAGAAGAATACCAATCCATAATAATTAATGATGTATGGGAAATAGTTCCCAGACCGAAGAACAAGGATGTGGTATCTTCCAAATGGCTTTTCAAAATAAAACATGTTGTTGATGGAAGTATTGAGAAGTATAAAGCAAGGTTTGTTGCTCGTGGATTTTATCAAAAGGAAGGCATTGACTATGAAGATACATTCACTACTGTAGCCAGATACACTTCGATTAGAACCATCATAGCCCTTGCAGCTAAGATGAAGTGAAAGTTACACCAGATGGGCATAAAGACAGCTTTCCTAAATGGTGTCATCAAAGAAGAAGTGTATATAGAAAAACCTCAAGGATTTGAAGTTGAAGACAGGAAGACTCATGTCTGCAAGTTGAAAAAGGCTTTGTACGGGTTGAAGCAAGCTCCTAGAGCTTGGTATGGAAGGATAGATAGTTTTTTGATGAGCTTGGGCTTTACCAAGAGTAAAGTTGATTCTAACCTCTAATTCAAGGTTATGAATGATGAGCCGGTAATATTGTTGTTGTATGTGGATGACTTATTCTTAACTGGAGAAGAAAAGATCATCACCGAATGTAAAAAGAAGCTCGCTACAAAATTTGAGATGAAAGACCTTGGCCTAGTGCATTATTTATTAGGTCTTGAGGTATGGAAGAGCCCAGAGAGAATCTTCCTTAACTAAGGGAAGTATGCAATTGAAATCCTGAAGATATTTGATATGTTGGAGTGCAAGTCCATGAAAATGAAGATGAAGCTTCTGGTCGACACTTCATCAGAATTGATTGATGCCATGCTGTATAGACATATCATTGGATCATTAATGTATCTCACGAATACCAGACCAAATATTTGTTTTTCCATGAACACCTTGAGTCAGTTTCTAGTAGAACCCAGACATGTTCACCTAGTTGCTGCAAAAAATGTGATGAGGTAACTTAAGGGTACATTAGATTGTGGTCTCAGCTATGATGGAGATCATGACTTCAGACTGAGTGGGTACACTGATTCAGATTGGGCTGGAAGTGTCTCTGACAGGAAGAGCACTTCAGGATGTTGTTTCAGTTTTGGATCAGCCATGATCTCATGGCAGAGTAGGAAGAAACCAAGCATTGCTCTTAGTACAACGGAAGCATAATACATTTCTGCATGTTCTGCCTCAGTTGTGAAGCCATATGGCTTCGTAAGTTGTTGACTGGTCTATTCTACCTAGAGATGGAAGCAACCACGATCCTATGTGATAACCAGATCTGTATAAAGATGACAGAGAACCTTGTGTTCCGTGACAAGTCAAAACACATAGAGATTTGATATCATTACATCCGTGACATGATGTAGAGAGGATCCATAAAGCTCCAATATGTTAGCATGGATGAACAAGTTGTTGATGTGTTGACCAAACCTTTATCTCGTGTGAAGTTTGAGCACTTTCAAGATAAGCTTGGTATAGTCCGAAAGGACCTCCCTCGAAAAGGGGAGTACTGTTGTGTTGAGTTTCCAGCCTAGTGTTGTGATGCTAGCCTCATGATGATGATATTCCAACTTAATTGTTGTGTTGAGTTGCCAGCCTAGTGCTGATGATATTCCAACTTAATTGTTGTGTTGAGTTGTCATCTTAATTGTTGTGTTGAGATTCCAGCTTAATTGTTGTGTGGTGTTTCCATCTTAATTGTTGTGTGGTGTTTCCAGCTTAATTGTTGTGTTGAGATTCCAGCTTAATTGTTGTGTGGTGTTTCTAGCTTAATTGTTGTGTTGAGATTCCAGCTTAATTGTTGTGTGGTGTTTCCATCTTAATTGTTGTGTTGTGATTCAAGCTTAATTGTTGTGTGGTGTTTCCAGCTTAATTGTTGTGATGATGTGCCAGCCTCGTGTTGTGATGATGATGTGTTAGTTTCATACTAATCCATGTTGATGTAGATGATGATATCATTCCATCTCTTCGTCGTGAATGATGATGTGGATAATGAGAAAAACTTTCGGTGATTTATAGATATGCCAATCAGTGTTCCAAGATGTTATTGATGATGTTGTCCTCTCTCTCGCCTGATGTTGTTGTAGAATACCCTTCTTGTTAAGGGGTTGTGTTGAAATATTGTAACTACAAAGAGTATTCTAATTATTATTGATGTATTATTCATTAGATCAAATCCCCTTTTGCGGATTGATCATGTCAGTTATTGTAAATGACCAAATCCCCTTTTGCGGATTGGTCAAACCCTAATTGTAATAGGCAGAATAAGATGTCGTCTCCAGAATATATTAAAGGTGGTTATAACCACCCATAATAAGAAGTCGGCCCTGCCAATGAAAATACACCTCCATCCACACGTGCCAGATTGTATAAATAAAGAGGCTAGTGCCTCATTTGGACAAACACTCACTTGTTCATCAGAGCACAAGTTTGGAGTTGCAGTTGGAGAAGAATGAAGAGAAAGAGAGGCACATTCTTGGGAGAGGACTTTCTGTATTTGTTTGAGTTATCTCTTGGCATTGTATTGAATATCTATATTAAGGAATTTTTTGTTGGGTTTTCTCCCCCATGAGGGTTTCCCAGGATAAACGATGTGTCTCTTGTGATTGTGTATTTCTCGATGATCTTATTTATGCTATGGTTATCTAGTGAAATGAGAAGAAAACTAATAATAGCTTAAACCTTAATAGTGATGACATTGGTCTAGTCTCCAATTTCTAAATATGATTGCCTCTTCTTCGTTTAATACCCCATCTTCTTCTAGCCATACACAAGAAGCAATGGACTCTTGGATGTTAGCATGTATAATTTTACATACCTGGTTCATCAAAAGTTGTTTTTTCTTGAATATCCTTTTGTTTCTTTCCTTCCATGCATTCCAAATTAATAGACTTGGGAATATATTCCACTCTCCATTTAGAATGGGGTTCAAGAAAGGTTATGGAATCCATTATACGATTGTTTTGATGGTACCATTTCAGACTCTATCAAAGCACTGGAAAAGCTTCACTCATTTATCCCATAAGACAGCCCTGTCCCTACAGTCGCCGAGAAGATAGTTTAATTTTTCCTCCACGTGAAGGCATAACATACAGATGGAAGGGCCTTCAAACCCCCTCCTTATGAGTTTGTCCCAAGTTAGAAATTTTCATCATAGCACAAGCTAGAGAAAAGTTGAGATCTTCAGCCACAACTCAAGTTTCCAAATTCATTTCTAGTCCTCCCTCTAATTGTCCTCTACCAATCTTGTTTCCATCAGATTAGATTCATGTACCCTAAAGTTTCCATCCACTTTGGTCCTTCATCTCATAATATATTTTCCTTCTCTTACTCTAGTTTAGTGTAGCTTCAACTCATCTTCCATCATGTTTTTTATCTCTTCATTCCAATTGATAGGCCATTCATCTAGATTTTTCCAGGTTCTACCATAGCTGTCTCTTGGATCCACGTTCTCCTTCCAATATTGATGAATTTGGATCCATCCTATCCTTAACATGGTAGTTTTTACCTGGAGAAGACATTATTTGACTCCTAGGATGGGTAGTTGTTACCATGCATCTTCCTAGAATAGTGCAGACCGACCATTATGAACCTCCTAGAAACTGCCTTTCTGGACGACTCTTCTATTGCTCCACACATTGTTCGAGATGAGTGATATTGGTTTGTCTCCATCCAACCTTATTAACTCCTACTAGGGTGTTTCGGGTGCATATTTTGACTTCCATATTTTGGCCCAAAGGGCTTCTAGGATCTTTATCCACCTCCACCAAAGTTTTGCTGCTAAATCTTGGCCAATGAGTTGTGGTTCTCTAATGCCCACTCCTCAATCAGATTTGGACCTATAGAGTTTGTCCCAAGCAACCATATCCCACTTTTTTTCTTTTGCCTCTCCTCATCATAGAAAATATCGTTGAATATTTTTAATCTTTTTTATAATGCTTTTGGGAGTTGTCGAGACCGAGAAGAGATATAAGGGAATCGAGCAGAGGACCAATTTAATTAGCATGATACGACCCAATAGGGTAAGGAAATAGTGTATCCAGTTGTAAGTTTGGCCTCTAACTTAGCTAACAGCTCTTCCCATGATACATTACAAATAAATTTATCTAGAAGTGGGGATCCTAGGTACTTTGAAGGGAGAGAAGCTCGTTGGAAGCCCTGAATGAGAGAAATATTTCTTTTCACTATTGCTGGCATATCGAAGAAATAAATTTGGGACTTTTTAAAGTTTATTTGGGTTCATGACACCTCTTTGTAAACCTCTAGCAGTTTTTTTATTTCTTTTTCCTTCCTCGTTGTGGGAAGTCCCATAAGGAGATTGTCATCTACAAAATGGAGGTGTGTAGCAGGTTCATAATTGGGTTGGATTCTCAAGCCTTTAATCTTCCCCTCTGAAAGAGCCTTCTGGATAATTCTCCCCATCTCGTCTACTAGGATTATGTACAGGTAGGGAGACAATGGATCCCCCTATCTGAGACCCCTAGACGTATTGAAATTATTGGAGGGTGAACCATTAATCAATATGGAGAAGAACACAAAGGAAGTCAAACATGTTATCCATTGGATCCAATCCTCAACAAATCCTAAGGCCTCCAACATTCTCTGAAGAAATCTCCAACTGATGTAATCGTATGCCTTGGACATGTCCAGTTTTATTAGCATTCCTAGTTTCTTGGATGTTTGGAGTGAGTGGATAGTTTCATGGGCTACAATTATTCCATCCAAAATTTTGCATCCTTCCGCAAATCCCCCTTGCTCGTGAGAAATGATGGATTTCAAGAACGGTATGAGTCTGTTATAAATTAATTTAGATATAAATTATAAAAACATGGCATTGGCTGCATGTAGGATGGATTTAGATGAGTGGGATTCTTCGACAACCTCCTAGATATCCTTCCCAGTTATGTTCTAGCAGGCTTGGAAGAAATATGTGGTGAACCTGTCTAAGCTTGGATATTTTCCTGTGGCCATCTATTTAATCGTCCTTTATACTTCCTCCAGAGTTGTCAGGCCCATGAGGCTCTAGTTCTATTCTAGAGTTACCATCTTTAGGATGCATCCCGTTATTTTCTGGATTACCTCCTCCCTTTTCTCTGCAAGCTCTTTAAGAAACTGTAGGAATTGGTTTACCTTTTCTCCTTCTATGTCCTCATTTCTCTTCAATTTTTCCCTGGATGTCATTCAAAGGACTTCAATTCCATTTTGACTCCTTTGCAATAGTGAGTTATGGAAAAAAAATGTATTTTTCCCCCTTCCCTTACTCGTCTTACTCTCGACTTCTATTTCCAGAGGATCTCTTCCTTCTTGTCTCTTTTATTCAATTCTATTATTTTATGTTCCTCCATGTTCCTTGCCTCACATGAGTGTTCCCTTGATATTGCTTTTATTTGTATCATTGCCATCTATGTTTCCAATTTTCTCTTTTCTTTTAATATGTTGTTGAAGACCTCCTTGTTCCAAGTTTTGATTCTCAACTTAACATTGTTGAGTCTTTGCTGAAATTGGTACACCTTGGTTCCATATGGATTTTTTCTTTCATTCCACCACCTTTCTATATTTTGGATAAACTATGGATGCTCCATCCATAATTTTTCAAAGCGTAAGGGATTCGATTTGGGTGACCAAGAATATATCTAAGCGTATTTCCATTTACTTCTCTTCCCTTCTTTTGTTGTTCCATGTGAACATGCCACTACTAGTTGGGATGTCAATTAGCCTATAATTCTCAATATAGGCCCTAAAATCCTCGCTCTCCCCATCAATTCTTCTAATCCCTCCATTTTTCTCCAGTAGAGATGTGATCATATTGAAATCCCCTCCAATAATCCACGGTTGATATTTAAACAAATTCCTCAAGTAGTTTAGAGATTCCAAGAAACCCCGCTTTAACATTGGAGATAAAGGACCATGAGCATTAGATAGGTACCCTTGATTATGGGTGCCTTCCTCTTAAAATATTATTGTCATAATTCTTGGGAGATTGGAATGCAATTCTATGATCTATTTCATTGGATCCCACAAAATTTCCATTCTTCATATTAATACGTTGGTTGGGTTTGGAAATATCTTTCTAGTAGAACTATGATTTGTCTTGAATCCACTAGGAATTCCCATGTTTCTTTAATTTTCTGCTTGTAGGGTTTTCGACCCCTATTCTTTTCTTTGATAGGTGTTTTCTTGAGGATTTTTAGGGGATTTATCTTAATACCCATACTTCCTGGCGTTGAAGTAGGGATTCTAGGTGTTAACTCTTTACCTTTATTCTTGTATATCTTGTTTTGGAATTTTCATAGTTGGCCTATTGTCATGTCATTAACTTCTTTTTCTCCATGGACTTCCCTCAAAACTTGCATATCTATCTCCACCTTCTCGAGATCCATCTCATGGGCCATCTCTTCTTCATTTTTCTCTGCTCGTGATTCTTCATGTTCTTTGAAACCTTTCATTTATAAATTTCCCTCTATCATCCCCCCTATCTGATAATTTAGATCTGGCTTCCTACGCTTTTCCATGTCCTCTTTTGATGGTGTTTTTGTCTTTTCCATGTCCTGTAGCTTTGTCTGCATCTTCTCATCGAGGTCCTGGCTTGTTCCCTCCTCCATAGATTTGAACCAGTTTTTATTATTGTTAGCTTTGTTTGCACTTGGTTTATTTGAACTTTTACCAACCTTGTGCTTCCCTTGGATTTTGGTAAACCCATCTGCATCTTCTCCTTCTTGAGTTTTGTTGGTTCAGTTTGATCATTTAAGGGGCAGTATTTGGAGAGTTTTCCATGGACATGACACTTCTTACATTTGAAAGGAATGTTATCATAGTCTAAAGTCTGGTCCACTCATTATCCAAATATGAGATTGTATATAGACTCTGGGAAGGCACTTGCTACATTCATGTAGACACAAATCCTTGAGTAAGATGTATATCTGGTTGTCTTTGTTACCTTTGAGACTTTGATAAAATAACCTAAGGTATTCCTTATACCTTCTAATGTTTCCATTTCCCATAATTCATGTGGTAATGAATAAATTCTTATCCAAATAGGAGCCACCGTGAAATCCTCTTTTTCTAGAGAAAATCTTTCCGTCCAATATATGAAGTGGATACTTGTTAAATTAAAAAAAATATGGGCCTTCCTCAAATATTCAATCCTTTTCCTAAGGGTTAGAGAAAATTGTTGTAAAAAAACCCTTTGAACCCGGTTTTAGATCTACTTGTCCTTTCACCTTCCAATGTGATTTCACCCATACCATTAAGCCTTCTTTGATGGCCAAATCCCCATGAAATTTCCAACTAGAGCATGCTCTTTCATATGCTATATAAAGTTTCCTATATTAGGAGAAGTGATTTCGTACCTTGTATTTTTCGTCGTTTGGGCATGAAAATCATTTACTTTTCTTTTGTCCACATGGCTCGTTCCTTGGTCCCCCCCAACAGGATCCTCATGTGTGACTATACCCTTTCCTACACCCCCCATTTCAATTTCTTCAACCTGCTTTTTAGATCTACCCAGTACTGCATCCTTGAAGGCCAGAGTCTCAACCCACTCCCGACCCATCGACTGCTCGAAGGACCCTACCTTTTTGGCCATCCATGACGTCTGTGTCGCCATTCCTAAAAATTTGCCTCACCTTTTCGCTCCCTCTAACTCATGTCCGTACCTTCTCTCAAAACCCTTCAATGTAAACCCTAAACCTTTATCCTGCTCCACCCGCCATCTCCAACCTCCCAATATTTTTCAAAAAAAAAAAGTTATTTATCTAAAAATATTTCATTATTTTTTTGTGCTCATCTTCATAATAATTTATTTTTTACCATTAAATTTTCCATTAATTAATTTAATTTGTTTATTTTGTCTAATATATTGATTTTCTTGAGAATCTAGAAAGAAAAACTAATTTAGTTGTTATATCAAATGGCTTCATCTTTGGTGTGATGGAGCTTTGACAATCTCTGACGGGGGTTCCAGGGACGGGTTCTAGGGTTACATCTTCAACAACGAAAGAATGGTGACCAGAGGGGGAGGGAGTGGGACTCCCTCCTATAAGCAGGTGGTGGTGGACAAAGGGAAAAGTCTACTCGGCGTGGGGTTTAAGGAACCGCTGACAGGGACCTCGGGATAAGGGCCAGAGTACCATAAAGAGGATAACCAAGGGAAAAAAGACCGAGTGGGGGAGGAGGCCAGGGAGGCCCAGAGTAGCACGCTAGAAACGACAAACCCTAGTGGGGTAGGAGGGAACAACCCATGCAAACCAAAAATAACGTTAATCCCAAAGGTTATTCTAGAAGATCCCCAAACCCAACTCTTCCGAGATCAAATGAAGATGCACGCCCTGATCTCCAATTTTATGGGCATGTGGTCTACATAAAATACTCTACATAGCTGGATAAAATACCAATGGAAGTCGAGTTGGGAATTTGACCTCCACCTCAGATCGAACGGATTTTTTACAACAGTTTTTAGGAACTTAGAAGATAGAGATAAAATATTTTAGGGGGGACCATATTTCCATGCCTCAGCGGGATTGTACAAGCGACCTTGGAAGGAAAACTTCTCCCCAGAAAAGGAGACCTTTCAAAGAATCCCATTCTGGCTTAGGCTTTACTCCCTACCGCTAGATTACTAGTTGTCATCCACCTTCAAATCCATAGGGAACAAGCTGGGGAAATATGTCAAGACATCTAATGCAACATTAAAAGGGGAGTATACTTCCTATGCGAGGATCTGTATAGAGATGGATGTCTCGGGGGCACTCCCGGAGGCAATCAGTCTAAAGTTCCGGGATGAGGAATGAATCCAAAGCATAGACTATGAGAAGATCTCATTTTGATGTAGAAGGTTTCATGAACATGGGCACCTACTAAGAGAATTCCTGTTAAACAAAAAATCAGAACAAGAAAACTCAAAACAACAACAGGATGAGGATGGGTTTGTTAGGCCAAACTACAAAGGCAGAGGAAATAAGAGATAAGGAAAGCCCCCCACAAAGAGTAACCCAGAAGCAAGGAATAGAGTTGAAGGAAGGGGAAATCCAAAACAGAGGGAACAAGAGGAACATAAAAGGCCAAAGGAAAGGGAGACAAACGAACAAGAAATAAATAAGACCACAGAGATTCAAAACTCTAAAGGAGATAATGGGCACAACAAGAGTACAATAAAAGAATGTGTCATAGACACAAATACCCCAATGCAAGAGGTCGAAGACGATTCGGAAATGACACCAAGCGAGGTAGGAACAGAAGACCCAGACCTCAAAGACATCGTGGAAAGGGAAGGGATACACCTCCTGAATATACTGGAACAATGGAAAAATCAAGGAGTCAACAATATACCAACAGAGCAACTGGATCACATCCAATACCTATTCCTTTTGAGGGAAGCAACAAAAACCAGAGGAATCAAGTGCATGCCTAGTGAAATAGGAAACTTGGGTATCAAAATAGGAGATGGTCAACCACAACACTCACCAAAGCATGCAAGACGAAAGAAAGGGAGGAAATCAAATAGCATAGCCCTACATGAATTAGGAGTGCTGCTAATAAATTCAGGTAAGATCAAAAATATCTTTCCTAAATCCCCTCCCACATGTTTAAATGAAGGTTATTACTTGGAACGTAAGGGGCCTGAATAGCCCTAGAAAACAACGAATCCTTAAAAATAGACTGAAGATGGAACAACCTAATATATGCTTCATTCAAGAGACAAAATGTAATATGGACATAATGGAAATAATAAGTAAGAAGTATTGGAATAAGTACAAGTTTCTGACTTTAGAGAGTCAAAACACGGTGAGAGGCATCCTCACCCTATGGAACCCACAATCGGTGAATCTACTTTTTGTTGAAGCCAGTAGGCACACTTTATCTATAAAAATGCAAGTGATAGGGAACACAGAGAAGGTCTTATGTACAAATGTATATGGACCTCCGGTACTGGAGGACAAAAGAAGAATGCTCCTAGACATAGAAAATCTAAAGGAGCGGAACAATAACCTCCATTGGATTTTGGTTGGGGATTTCAACATTATAACTACTCTGGCTGAGAAAAAAGGGGGCAACCAGAGATTGGACAGAGATGTGGAAGATTTCACAACCTTCATTGAAAAAACGAAGCTAGTGGACATCGGGACTAGTAATGGACAATTTACTTGGAACAACAAAAGACTCTCACACCACCAGGTGGCCACGAGGCTAGACAAATTCCTAGTCTCAGAATCCATCATTACCCAACTTTCAAGGAGAACATCAAATCTTGGTGGCAAGAGGATATCCTAGAACAAGGGACAAAGATGTTTAGACTTCAGAAAAAAACTCAAGTACATAAAGCAAAAGAAGTGGAACAAATAATTTTTTGGAAACATCGACCAAGGAAAAAAACTGATAGAGGAGAGAATAGAAGAGTTACATGAGCAATGCATCCAAGAAGGCTACATTGAGGAGAGGAAAAAAGAAGAGAACCAATTACTCTAGGATTGGGAAGCAAGATGCAAGTAAGAAGAGACCCTGTGGAGGCAAAAATCCAGAATTCGGTGGCTTAAGGAAGGGGAGAGGAATACCAAGTTCTTCCACAGAACAACTATAGCGAGAATATCTCATAACAGATTCTGAAGATCCGAGATCAGGATGGGATAGAGAGAGAGTCCCACCAGGACATTAAAAACACTTTGGTCAAACACTTTCAAGGGATATCCAAAGAACCCAACCAGGACAGGACCGAAGCCATCCAGAGAATACTAAGGCATATCCCTAATTTGGTAATAGAGGAACACAATGTCAACCTTTACAAACCCATAGCAAAGGAAGAAGACGACCAAGTGGTCCAGGAGATGCCTAATGGAAAGGCCCCAGGCCCAAATGGCTTTACAGTGGAATTTTTTAAAGCTTGTTGGGATGTGGTTAAGCATGATATTTATGATATAGTGGAGGATTCCAGACACTTAGTCTCAATCCTGAAGGCCTTGAACGCCACACTGATCACTCTGATTCCAAAAGAGAATGAAGCCAGAACTCCAGATTGTTATCAAACGATCACCTTGTGCAATGTTGTGTATAAGATAATTTCAAAAGTAATAGCTAATAGATTGAAACCACTTCTTCCAACGCTGATATCACAGGAATAGGTGAGCTTTGTGGAAGGGAGGAAGATTCTGAACAACATCATACAAGCCCATGAAATAATACATACCCTAAAAAGGAAAAATAAATCTGGGATGTTAATCCAGTTGGAATTGGTGAAGGCTTATGAAAAAAGAAGCTGGCACTATATGGAGAAAATGATGGAAGCTTTTGGGTTTGACCATCACTAGATTAAATGGATCTTCAACCTAGTTTTTACAATGAGCTTCTCGCTTCTAGTAAATGGAGCTCCAACCAAGTCATTCTATCCCACGAGGGGTATAAAACAAGGGGATCCACTATCCACTTTCCTGTTCATTTTAATGATGGAAGGGCTAAGTAGGAGCATAAAGACAACAATGGTCAAAGGAGAAATCAAAGGCCTAAAACTGTTCGAAGGATTCCCAACCTCAACACACCAACAATTCGTGGACGATACCCTGCTCCATGGAACCCTCACGGTAAAGGAAGCAAAGGCATATAAAAAAAAAATAGAAGATTTTGGAGAGGCTTTGAGGGATGAAATAAACCACTCTAAATATATGATCTACTTCTTCAACACAAATCCTGCAATCCAACGGAACCTGGTCAACATTTTGGGGTTTGAGCAGAAAACACTCCCAACGAAATATTTGGGGGTACCCCTCACGGACAGGGTGTGTAGAAACATAATGTGGGAAGGAGTCATCAACAAGCTGCAGGAGAGGGTAAAGAATTGGACTTATAGAACTCTAAATCTTGCAGCCCGGTTAATCCTTACTAAAGTGATAATACAAGCAATCCCGACGTATCTTATGTCGGTGTTCTCGGCTCAAAAGGCATCCTACAAAGAATTATAGAAATCCATAGAGACTTCCTATGCAGAGAAGCTGAGGACAAAAAGAAATGGGCCTTGGTGGCATGGGATAAGGTGTGCATATCGAAGAACAAAGGGGGCCTCAGATTACAAGACCCACAGGTAACCAAGGAGGCATACGGGGCAAAATTGTGGTGGAGATGGGTAAAGGAAAGCTCGATGCCTTGGGTTAAATTTTGGAAAGAAAAATATGCCCCAGAAGTCAACACCCAGGAGAGGATCAAGTTCATGGGAACAAGGGAGGGGTCAACCATCTGGAATCTAGCCTGGAGGAATAAAAATTGGATATAGAGCCACAACTTTTGGGAAATTAGGAATGGGAGAACAATGAGATTTTGGGAGGATACTAGGCAATGGGAACTCAGAATGGAAAACCATGACAAAGAGGGGATCAAACAAGAGATTATTCGACAAGGAAAAATGAAAGTCCATCAGTACTGGAAACAAAGGGAGGAGAACGCCAGATGGAGAATTTGGGACAATATAAACCCACAAAATAGAGCTCAAGGAGACCCGATGATGAAAGAGATTGAGGAGGAATTGGGTAAAAGGAAAATTGGTGTCTCGGAAGAGGAGGACCAATTAAGGTGGGGAAGGAAAAATGGGGGCGAATTCAATCTAAAAGAGGCATGGTATTACACAGTAGGCCAAGACCAAGAAACCCCAGAACCACACTGGGAGAGGATTTGGTAGGGCCCCCAATGGCCAAAGATTAAAGTGTTCGAATGGCTAATCCTACACAAGAAGATACTGACCTGGTAGAACCTAACAAAAAGAGGATTCATAGGACCCTCACGGTGTCACTTGTGTGAGGCCAAGGAATAATCGACGGATCATATCCTAGATGAATACAACTATACATCTAATATTTGGTACTGGGTGGCCTGTATTTACCGCCAGTCAAATCGGGTAAGGGGGGATATCAAAGCCACAATAAAAAATTGGAAGGAGAGGCATAGCGATAATGAGATGGTGAACCTTTGTTTGGGTCTGACGTCGAGGATGGTAATATGGGTGATTTGTAAAGAACGGAACATGCGAATTTTCAAGAATGAAAGCCAACTGGCCTCGCGGATAAAGGACATTATCGTATCTCAAATAAGAGAAACAATGTAGAGCCTTAACCTTAACAACTCCAAAAACAAAAACACGGGTCATGACTTACGAATTTTGGATTTGTTCTATCTGAAAGAATGCAGTTGTAATGTACCTATGCCCCGAGATCCGCAGATCCAAACATGAGTCAATACCTGGGCTCCTCCTCCGACAGGCTTCATTAAATTGAATTTTGATAGGGTGACGAAAGGCAATCCGGGGATGGCAAGAGCTAGACAATGGAGGGACCATACTACGCCTGTATGTTGGGAGCATAGGCAATTCTACTAATAATGAAATGGAGTTTGGAGCTCTGGAATTGGGCCTGGAAATTCTACGCAGAGAGGCATGAAAAATGCCATCGTGGAAGGTGATTTGACTCTGGTTGTCAACATTGCAAAGAAAATCCAGCATGGAACCAAGGTGTGCAAGGTGTAAAGGCATTGGCGTGTAGCACATTCCCTTCAAAAAATCAGGGAACATCTGCAAACCCTGAACACGATAGAGTTTAGATGGATTCGCAGGGCGGCAAATGCGCTAGCGGACAGGCTAGCCAACAAAGGGGTTAACAGAGAGGGACATGAGCTAGATGAGGTTTGGTCCAGAATCCCAAGGGGGAAACTTAGATCGGACTGCATCCACTTGGCGGAACGAGATCACTGTGGCAGCTTCAGAGATGAGGGTCACATCGAGGATGACACGAGGCTCCTCAACCCGACGTGGGACCCAAGAGGCATATGATAGTCACAACACTGGCCCCCAGTTAGCATGTGGTAACACGATAGGAAGAAGGTGGGTAGATGGAAGGAAGTATGGTACAACAACAAGTTTAGAGGTGATAGCCAGGGAGAAAGGCCAAGTAGTAGGCCAAAAATTCATGACGAGTTAAGGGGTGTGGAGATGGTGATAACTAAGGGAGGATCACCGCCCCCCATGACATGTACGAAAGCAAGAGCGTCTGGATACAACGCAAGCAAGGACAAGCAAGGAATGGGGACGAGATAGTAACATAATGGCATGTCTAGCCTTACCAGCCAATAATGAAGGTTGAGCTCACCACCTCAGGATAAAATTAGTAGGAGGTACAGGCCCGCAGAAGAGGGAACATTATAAGAAGAAGAGTTGCAGCCAAGAGGGAAATTAGAAGATGTTAGCTAGTAAGGAGAATTACAGTCTCAGGAGCAGGATAGTTAAGGAGAGACGTAGAGTGAGGCAACGGGAGAAAAGGCAGCGTAGAGATTTGGGTAGACATAGAATCATGGCGCGCCTGAAACATACACAAAGGAAGAGAATCCCCCTGGGGAAGGATATCCCCGAAAGCTCGAGGCGTTTGACTAGAATTGAGTAGGTTGCAAGAGAGGCGGAGAACACCTTCCATACGTTGGTCTCATTGAAAGGGAAGGCAACAGTCAACAAGTGGGAAGAAGAAATTAAGGAGGAGTGGAGCGGTAAAGAGTGGGGGGAGATAGCGCAGGAGGAAGAATGGATAACAAACCTGGGGGCTACCCGTCCCGGGGAGACCCTATACCATAAAAATAGTAGAGACGACATGGTTTACCAAAATGTTGATCGCGAAATTAAAGTCTGATAGGGAGGAGGAAAGACAGGAAGACCATCGGGAGGTGAAAACTATGTTGGACAAGATCCAACATCGTATCAGTGGACTGGAAACTATTATCAAGTTGTTGGTGGAGGTTGAAAAGGACCAGAAAAGTAAACATAAGCGGTTGGCTGCGCAATTCCACCTTTACCTGAGATACATCCACCATATGGACATCACATGAGCAGATGGACAAGGAGGACCAACCCATATTAGAAGAACCAGAACAGTCTCCCCAAAGGAGGACAACAAGGGCCAAGCAGGTGGGGTGAAGGATCACCCCCAGGTGTTGTAGCGGCTCTTAGCTTTCAGTCTGTAATGTTTGTTGTCTTTAATGGGAATCATGCCCAGGAAGTAGTAGGGTGTAGTGTTTTTGTGGCAAGCTTTAGTATTTTCAGTTGAGGAGTTAGTTAGCTCTTTTTTTGACTAAAATTCTCATACTTTGAAAAGGGAGGTCTCGTCTGGTTTCCAATTTTGGCAATCCAGCTACCTCTAGGATTGTTATTAAAACCCAACAGTAAGGTTCCCCTAGTCTGATTTCCTTTAGGCAGATCAGGATCCCCATTTTGTATCATATTTAGGCAGATCAGGATCCCCATTTTGTATCATATTTTTTTATAGTAATATAGTTTCTATTCTGACTTACTCTATATAGAGAAAGAGAGAGAGAAATATTATTTTATCTTTATTTTTTATTCATGATTTTCTCTAATTTCCTTTTATTCTTATATTATTCTTTGATATAATTTTTTTAAAATTAAGATTTTATTTTTTTTAATTAAGAAATAATTTTTTTTAATAGTTCTTTCTTTTTTCTTTTATTATTGATTTTTACTAAATTCATTTTACCATTATAAATTTATTTTATTTTATTTATTATTTTAATATTTTCCATTTTTATGAAAATTTAGATTTCTAGTTATTTACATGAAACTCTTAAACTTTTAAATTCTAAAATAATTTAAATCCACACAATCTCATTACAATCTTCACTTAAGTGTATGATAGTGTTTTATAACACACAAATAATTAATAAAATTCTGGACTACTAAATATTGTGGAGCCAAATACCTTAAACATTGAAAATAAATGACAATGTGGAGCCAAATATATTAAATATGGAAAATAAATGATATGGAAAAAAATTATTATAGAGTGTGGAGCCAACTACATCAAACATTAAAAATAAATGACAATGTGGAGTCAAATACATTAAATATAGAAAATAAATGGTATGAAAAAAAATCTAGATTTTTGGAAATGATATTAAAAAAAAATCAATCTACTAATACGACAATAAAATTATATAAATATAAATTATGTAATAGATTTAATGTCATAAAAAAATATATTATATAAATGAACGAAGAACCGTCAATGTTTTAGATGTCAACCAAAATTTTTATTAAGTAATATTTAAAATGGTCAATATAATAATATAGCAACAAAATTATATAAATATAAATTATATAATAGATTTAATATTATAAAATAATATATTATATAAATGAATAGAGAAAAGAGATCAGTTTTGGATGTCAACCGAAAGTGATATTTAAAATGGTCAATATACTAATAAAATTATATAAATGTTAATTATGTATTAATTTAATAATAAAATTATATAAATATTGAGAAAATGATTATTGGTGTGGAAAGCTTATTAGGGACTTGAATTTTTAGATTTGGAATAAGAAAAAACTCCTCTTTGAAACTTTTGTTACATCTCTCATTCTTTATGGATGTGAAGTTTGGGAATGTAATATGTCTTGTGAATCCTGAAGAAAGATAGAGCAAATATGAAAGAATTGTATAACCTATAATCTCAAAATTAAAGGAAATAGGCTCTATCCCATCCTCCTCTTAGAGACAAGTTTCTCCCCCATTGAGAGCATTGTTATGACTAGATACCTAATGTATAAGAACAAGTTAAACAACATGGAAGACAAGAAGCTTCCTAAAATTGCTTCAAAATTCAATGGTAACCACCATTGACTCAAGCTATGATGACATAAAGATGCACAGTCTTGGCTAAACTATTGGGGAATCGTGGAAGACATCACTGCAAAATATCATCAAGTCAAAATTTAAGGAGAAAATGTGGTGTGATAAAGATTTAGAGGAAAAAAGAAAATGATGGTATTATAAGGATGTAATCAACCCTAATCTAGAAGATAAAAAATTATCTCTATGTTTTGACAAGTGTATAGAAAAAAATATGCATTGCTAAGATAAAAACAAATTCTCGCTCCATAGTGAAATTGGGCGATGGTCAATTCCTAAAAAGCCATGGGATAAAAGAGTGTTTCACCTTTGTGACACTAAAAAGGTTAAAGATGAAAAACATTTTATCTTAGATTTTTTCCATCCTATAACCAGATTAGATCTCAATTTCAAAATATTTGTCACATTGCCAACCTTCCTAACCTTTTAAGTCAACAAAACTATGATGATCTTGGAAAGCTTCTCTTAATGTTTTTCTAGCACAAAAAACAAAATTCTAAAGAATTACAAGCAAATAATCCCTTACCCTTTCAAGATCGGATAGACCAATTCAATCTAAGTAGACCTTAATCATCTATCATCATTATCATTGAATAAATTTAATATAAATTTAATGTCATAAAATATATATTATATAAACGAATAAACAAAAACATTTTTAGCTATCAAACAAGCAATAATATTATACAAATGAATAGAGAAAATACCATTTTTGGATGCAATATTTAAAATGATCTATATATTAATATAATAATAAAATTACATAAATACAAACTATGTAATAATATAACAATAAAATTATACAATTTATTATATAAATGTAAATTATGTAGAAGATTTAATTTCATAAAAGAATATATTATACAAATGAGTGGAGAAGAGACAAATTTTTAGATGTGAAACCAGTAATAATAATAATAGATGTCGAATTCACAAATAATCATTATCATCCACGTCAAAGCTCATCTAATAAGAAAAGTGCAGTAAGCATTAGATAGTTATAACTCAGGGATTGTGTCATTGATAAATCGTTGAAAATATGATCGAGTTTTATAGTATTTACTGAGTTCATAGAATGTGATGAATTCAGAATTTTTTTTTTTAAATAATAGTATTGTTTTTAAGATGAATTCATAAATTTAAAATGTAGGGTAAAGGTTGATGATTTTTTCCTGGGATATTTGTTTGAAATTTGGTCAGAAATTGTTGTAGATTTAAGTGATTATTTCTATATAATCAGAATGCATGTTTTTAAGTATTGTTGAATCTATTTTTACATTCAAAAATTAATTTTAAACAACAAAAAATAGTGATTCATATAAATTTGTATGACCTAATTCTGATAAAAAAAAAATATTTACGCCTAAAGGCTTACACCTATTGACAATGGGCAGATTTAATAGGGGTTTAGTGCTTAACAAGTTTTCTATGGACAGGATTAAATATGGCTGGAATATTCTTTGTAGTCACACAAAATAAATGGCTGTGATTTCAATCATTAACTTCCTAGCTATTATAAAGACATCCGTTTATGTGTTTATTTTTTTACATTTACTTAATCATATTTAAAAATTACTTTGATAGCTAACTCATTGCCAAGTAAGTGATTAACAGAAATTAAAATATTAACACCAGATAAATAAATGAAACGCAACCATTTATTTGTTAATAAATAATAAAATTTAATAAATTCTTTACCAGCGGATACCTTTCGGCGTTCTCCAGCTGCTGTATTAGAGGCTGTACTAGATAGAACAGTTAGCCAACCCCATTTAAAATTTTCAAGTTGTCTTTTTTTTAATTTTTTTAAATTCTGAATACAGATGATTTCGTAGTGCCATGGTTAAATCATAATTTGACTTCATGTGCCCACGGGAAATTGCTGAGAGTAATTTGTCTTCATGTGCCCGGACTCTTTGTCTTCATGTGCCCAGACTCTCTGATCAATGGGAACATCTCCAAACCATTTATTTAATGAAACAGAATGCACCAGCTTGGTGTTTTGCACGCTGGGTTACAATGCCGAGTAATTAGAGCTGTTTGAATATCAAATACAAACACAAACTTCAAAGTCTTTGTGTACTTATATCATTGAGATGGATCGGAAAAGTAGCTTGATCCATCAAAATACAGTTTCCGATCTTGCGTGATTCGATTCGCAAACGAACGTTGGTGGTTCTTGATATTTTACATTTCTATTCCCCACAAGAAGGCAGAGTCACTGAAACCATTGAAAATCTTGAAGATACACATCAGATCGAAGCAATAGCGAGCAGGATTGGCAACGGAGATGGCAATGGTGGCCAATGCTTTGTCTCTCTGTGCTTTCAGAGAGCACCCAAAACAGTTACAGTTACATTACAGAAGACCATTCACTGGATACTCGAATTCAAAGCAGTTACAGTACAGAAAAGCCTTCAAACTCAGAATAAATTCTTGTTGGGGTCAAAGAAATATAGTTGGTGGGAAGAGAGTGGAAGAAATTGTAAAGCAGGCGAAGGAGATGATGAGGAAATCTGGTCCTGGCGATCCTCCTCGCTGGTTCACTCCTCTCGACTGTGGAAAGCCTCCGCCAAATGCTCCTTTGCTTCTCTATCTTCCAGGTTTTTTTTCTTTTTCAATACTTAAAACACCTGTGAAGGAATGATCTCATATATAGGATTGAACTTATGGCTGTTTCTCATTGACCAAAGTTGTTATGTTCTGTTAAGCATCTTTTATTTATTTTGAAAGACGGTCTGATATGCATAGGCAGCAGCACCCAAAATATTTTTTCTTAGCAACTACTTTGGGTCAGACATTAACCCAGGACTTTGGTCATAATGTTGGGCTTAGCGAGTCGGACCCTGGCCTAAGTCAATACCACATAAACCGAAATATGAGTAGTAGCTCACAACACAATTATAATTTTCATTTGATGATTCGTGGACTTTATTTTAACCATCAATGGACTTGTAGATATTTTTATAAAAAAATGGGAATCAACAAAAATCTTGAGGAAGCACTCTATTGGGCACTGAAAGAGAATTCAAGTTAGTCTTAGGCGTCGGATTAAGGTATTTTTTTATCCGCAATTCTGAATTTTTTTTAATGGCTTCCTCTAGCAATTTAGGGCCAACCCAAGGATTAGCTCTAGTTAGCAAGAATTACAAGTTCTAGTTCTTGAGGATGAAATCATTCCTCAAGCTTAGGAATGTTGGGAACCAACAACAAATGACTTCACAAAGCTACTCGTAGTAGAACTGACTGCCACAACAAATGCCAGAGAAATTCTCATACAAAATTGAGGAAGAAAGAAAACAAAGCCAAGTACTGGATTCAAAATTCAATAGATGACTCTATTTTTTCGAAGATAACTAGTGTTTCCACTACAAAAAAAGCTTGAGACATTCTCAAATCAACTTACCAGGGAAATGATAAGGTGAAGACAGGCAAGCTTCAAACTTTGAGAACTCAATTTGAAACCCTAAAGATGATAGAGACAAAGAATGTTGATCAGTTCATGACCAGAGTAATGGGCAATGTAAATCAAATCAAAATCATTGGTGAACAGACTGAATATCAAAGGATTGTTGAAAAAGCCCTCAGAAGCTTGCCTAGGAAATTTGAGATGGTTGTAAGAGCCATCTTAGAATCTTAATATTTGTGTAGTTTCTGAATAGAAGAAATGATGGGATCACTTAAATGTCACATGAAACTAGACTCAACTTAGAAAAAAAATCTATGGAATATGCTTTCAAGACTTAAACCTATTTCAACAGAGGTAGAGGTAGAGGAAATAAAGGGAGAAATCAAAGAGGAAGATGCATAGGTAATCATAATGCAGAATAAAAACACACAAAAGAACAATCAGGACAGTGACAACAGTCTAAAGGCTTACATAATCAAAGAGAAAGAGGGAGAAAAAGGACAGACAAATACATAATTCAATGTTACTATTGCAAAAAGTATGGTCACTATGAGAGTGAAAGAAGAAAGAAGCAATCAAATTAGAACAAAGTCAGAGCAAACGTCTCCAACAATGAGGAATAAACTTTTGAAGCAATGTCTCTTTCATGCCATACCTTTGAAGAAGGTCACTCCAAAGAAATTTGGTTGTTGGACAGCGGTTGCAATAACCACATGACAACTAACAAAGATTTGATTTCTAGCATGGATACTACTATCAAATCTGAAATTACTCTAGATGATGATTCTCAAGTAAAAGATCTAGGAAAATGTATCGTGTATGTTCTAACCAAACAAGATCAGAAGAAAGACATACATGATGTCTATTATGTTCCAAACCTTAAAAACACTCTGATAAGTGTAGGACAATTGATGGAACATGGCTATGATATCTTATTCAAAGGTTCAAAATGCTTAATTATGGATAAACTACCCAATAGGAAACTCATTGCAAAAATACAAATGACCAAGAATATAATGTTTCCATTAAATTTAGGGAGTGCCAATTTATCCCAGTCATATGCCCAAAATGTCTCAAACATAGATGAGACTCTCTTATGGCATGCTAGGTTTGGTCATCTTCCTTTTAGAAGTCTTAGTCTTCTTCAAAAACATTTAATGGTAAAAGGTCTTCCTATTTTGAATGAAAAATATAGTCCTTGTGAAAGTTGTATACTTGGAAATCATAAGAGAGACAACTTTCCAACATCTTCCCATAGAGAAAAAGAACATTTAAAATTGGTTCACAGAAACCTCGGTGGACCAATGCAAACCCAATCCATTGGTGGTAGCTTTTATTTTCTAACCTTTATTGATGATTTTATCAGGAAAATTTGGATTTGTTTTCTTAAAAATAAGTCTGACACTTTTTCAAAGTTCAAAGAATTCAAAGCTGAAGCAGAAAAACAGAGTGGAAAATATGTGAAAGTGCTCAAGTTTGATGGAGGAGAAGAATACAATTCAAAAGATTTTGCATATTTTTATAAACAACAAGGCATTATAATGCAAACTACAACCATATATACTCCACAGCATAATGGAGTGGTTGGAAGGAAAATTCAAACTATCATGAACATGGGTAGAAGTATGCTCAAAGACAATAATTTGTCCAATGACTATTGGGTTGAAGTTGTTTCCTGTTCAGTTTACATCTTGAACAGATATCCAACAAAAAGTGTCAAAGATAAAATACCTCAAGAGGCATGAAGTGACACAAAGTTAAATCTCTCTCACTTCAGAATTTATGGCTGTATTGATTTTGCACATATCCCTGAAGAGATGAGAAATAAACTTGACAATAAGAGTGAAAAATGCATCTTTGTGGGATATAATGAATGATCAAAAGCCTACAAATTATACAATCCACCAGGAAATTTCTAGTGAGAAGGGATGTCAAACTCCTTGAGAATAAATCATGGAGTGAGCAAGAAAATGTAACATTGGACAACCAAAATCCAATGGAGCAAATTGACAAGCAAACTGAAAATTCAGAACAACAAACACATCCTCCAAGACTTCCAAGATTACAAGTACAAAGACAACAAGAACACTCTGGAAATGGTTCGTCTTCCATCAATGAATTATCCTCTTCTGTAGAAAATTAGAGAACAAAAAGCATAAGGAAAATTTATGACAAAACAATGACATTGAATATCGAACTCATTTTTCCTTACTATCCAGTTAGCCAACCTTCTTTGAAAAAACAATAAAAGAGGAACATTGGATAGAAGCCATGAATGAGGAAATTAAAACCATAGAAAGAAACAAGGCTTGGGATCTAGTTAATATGCCAACAAACATATCCAACATAGGTGTCAAGTGTGTGTACAAAACAAAATTCAATGAAAAGAAAAAGATAGAGAAGCATAAGGCAAGGTTAGTTGCCAAAGGTTTCTCTCAACAACCTGGCATAGACCATGGTGAAACCTTTTCTCCTATAGCTAGGTTAGATACAATAATGATCCAGGTGGATATCGGTGGCCACCCACCTTTTCCAACTCAGTCAAAACTATTTTCTGCCAATTTTGACAATTTATTATTTTTAGCAGTTTTTAACTTCCGAGACCATTTTGAGGGATTAAATGAAGGTTTTTCGATATTGAGTTTCTCAATGACAGTCAAAGGCTCTAATTGAGCCCCCAAAATGAATCTCCTCGACGATACCTTTCCAACGGGATATCGTACGCCTAAAACAGAGATCGTATGCAAAAGTTATGACCCTGGGAAGTTGATGTACTAACTTACCCAAATGATGCCCACATGACTTTTGGCGCTTCATCTCCTGGGGTTAGGTTTTGGATGTCTAGGGTTTTTGACATTCATGTTTATTGTAAAAAGTCCTTCAGAGCCTCATTGTAATGATCTTCTTGCGAATGAGCGTAGCTGTCACATCTCTTCTTAGAGATAAGTCGTCACCATTCCAACAAGCTTGTTTTCCACTGCATTTTACAATTTCAGTTTATTTCCTTATTGAATAGAAAACCAATTTTATTGTATCTATGTTATTATGTGTTAAGCATCTTTTAATAATCTTTATTCATTTCATTTTGCTCATAAAATACAGATCAGTGGTATCAGAGTGGTCTGCTCCTTGTTGTCTTAATGCATGTCCCCAAAGAGGTCAGGGTACAAAGAATTAGGTCTCGAGCTTGTTTCTCTTGAGGAAAAAAGATCTCGCACGCCCAAGAGACCTCTCATGGCAGGAGAAAAGAAAGACGACGGGACATGATATCCTTTCAAAATGTTGATTGAGTAAGCCCTCACGCAACAGAGGAACAAGATGATGGATAGTTTCACACAAATCCTTCGGTGGCTACCAACAGGCGACGCATCTTCCTCGAGCAGAGGCGCCACCCCCTTCAAGGTATAAATCAACTTCAATATTCCTATATTTGAAGGTCAGATAGATGCAGATGCTATAGACAAGTGGTTGAATCTACTAGAAGGGTATTTTTTTGTCCATAACTTTTTGAATAGAGAAAAGATTACTTTTGCACTCTTCAAAGTCGTTCCTCATGTCAAAGATTGGTGGGAAACTTTCTATGAGCAAAAGGAAACAGAGGAACCCTCATTATTTACAGTCGTGACCACCTGAGAATCCTTCAGGGATGTTATTAAGGAACAATACGACCTTGTCGGAAGTTATGACGACTTGTATACCAAATGGACCACACTTCGGCAAGAAAGAGACCAAACAGTGCCAGAGTTCACAAATATATTCCATACCTTGAGCACCAAGCTGGGTATCAAATATTCAAAGCGACATCTGGTACTCAAGTATCGCGTTGCTCTACATAGATACATCTAGATCGAAATGGAATTTCTGGACATCTCGTCCTTGGGTGCAGCCTACCGATATGCCGTCAAAATCGAGCAGAAGCTCAAACAAAAGACGTGGCAATTTGGGCCTGGGAACCCCTCGCAACAAAATCCAGGAAGGGGTGGCCCCAACCAACAAAACAAAGGACGGAGAAAATATGGACAGTATCAGGACAACTATTCCAAGCCACAAGCAAATAAGGGCACCGGAAAGACAAAGAAAGATACCGAGAAGTGGTGTGACTTCCATAAGAGCCCTTAGCATAACACTGCTGACTACTGCTCAAAGCAGTCGCTGGTAGCCATAGTGAAAGCCTCTGAATCAGATTCGGGTTCTGACTCTGAGTTAGAACCAGAAAGGAGAAGACAGATCATTGGTGCAGAACTCAGTGCCACCATTGCTACCACCAAGCTCCAGCCTGGTGAACCAGAGGAGCCAAAAGAAGGCAAGCGCCTCTTCCATTCACACATGTGGGTAAAAGGCACCTTGTTGCACTTCATCGTTGCTAGCAATAGCTAGAAGAACCTCATCTCAGCAGAGGTCGTCAAGCGGTTGGCCCTGCTGACAACGCTATACCCACAACCCTACACCATTGGATGGATCCGCCAAGGAAGCGATCTCCGTGTCAGCCAATAGTGTCGAATGTCATACGACATCAAGCCCTTCAAAGACAAGGTATTGTGTGATGTTTCTCCTCTCGAAGTTTGTAATGTTCTTTTGGGCTAACCTTATTTATGGAAACGTCATGTTGTATATGAGTCTAGGCCTTGTAGTGTTATTATTACTTTGAAAATGAAATTGTACAGGATACCCGAGGCAGTCCCTCCTAGTTCTATTTCCTTGATCTCTGCCAAGCAATGCAAGAAGGTCATCTCTCAGACCAGAGAATTTTTCTTCTTCGTGATTCGCTCTCAGAGTGAGAGAAAGATCACAGCCACATCCAGGGACTCCGCGACTGATATCTCCACACAACAAAAGCAGGTGGATAAAGTCGTGGAAGAATACTTAGATATATTCTCCTCTCCTACCGAGGTACCTCTTCACTGCCAGTTCAAGCATCCCATCGATCTGACCCCAGGCGCACAACTACCCAATGCGACAGCCTACCACCACTCTCTGTTAGAAACCGAGGAGATCAAGAGGCAGATCCAAGAAATTCTCCACAAGGGGCACATGCGTCCCAACTCATCGCCTTGTGGGAGCCCAATCATGCTGGTGCAGAAGAAATACGGGACATGGCGACTCTGCATTGATTACCGAGCCCTGAATAAAATCACAGTCTGAAATCGGTACCCAATTCCCCGAATCGATGACCTCTTTGATCATCTCACGGGGTCCAAATACTTCAATAAGATTGATCTGAAGTCTGACTACCACCAAGTCCCAATAGAATAGACAGAAGTATGGAAGACCGCCTTCAAGTCAAAAGAAGGTCTTTTTGAATGGCTAGTCATGCCCTTTGGTTTGACAAATGCTCCAACAATGTTTATGAGGATGATGGATGATATCCTAAGACCTTTCACCAATACTTTTTTCATGGTGTATCTGGATGACATCCTCATCTATAGCAAGACTTGGGCGGAACACCTACAGCATATTCAACAGGTTTTGCACACCCTGCGGCAGCACAAACTATATGAAAAATTGGAAAAATTCTCCTTTGGCATGGACAGGGTCCATTACTTATGCTACATCCTTGATCAACATGGTGTTCATGTGGATCCAGCCAAGATCTAGGTCATCAGTGACTGGCCAGCCCCAACCACACTCACTTAACTTCGGAGCTTCTTGGGCCTCACCAATTTCTATCCCATGTTCGTGTTGGGATTATCTCATATCGCATGGGCCCTCAACCAAGTAATCAGGGGTGGAGGTAAGGCGAAATTTGTGTGGGGCATGTCCCAACAACAAGCCTTCGATGACTTGAAGAAGCATTTGTGATCATCCCTAGTACTTTCATTATCGGACTTGCAACATCCCTTTGAGATCGAGACATATGCTTGAGACTATGTTATGGGTGTCGTTCTCACTCAACACAAGCACCCTGTGGCATATCATAGTGAGACACTATCAGATGTTGTTCGTAAGTAACCTACTTACGACAAAGAAATGTACTCCATTGTGCAAACCTACCGCCAGTGGAGACATTACATTCTTGGGAAGGAGACAATCATCCACACTGATCACAAGCCACTACAGTTCATGTAGACCCAAGGAAAATTGCAGAATGACCGCCATCAGAAGTGGTCCACATACTTACAATAGTTCCACCTTAACATCAAGTATAAAACAAGAAGTACCAACCGAGTTGTTGATTGCCTCAATTGACCTCCAGTCACGACACTCACTACAGTGCTAGACTTTTACGGTCATGAGACCTCTGGATGGCCCCACCTCTATGAGACAAACCCTGACTTCTCCATCACCTACCAAATGTTGGGCGCCAACTCAGTGGTCCTTAATTTCCATATTCAATATGAGTTGTTGTGTCGTTTGGGCCATCTCTGCATTCCATCAAGTGAGTGCACGAAACTGATTTAGGAAGCTCACTACAGTCGGGTGGCATGACACTTTGGCATCGAAAAGACAGTAGCAGTGTTGTAGAAACATTTCCACTGGCTGAAACTTCGACAGGATGTCAACAAGTATATCAGGTACTGCACCGCTTGCGCTATTGCCAAACCGACCACTAAGAAACAGGGACTGTACACCCCTCTGCCTACTCCTGATAGGCCATGGGAATCCATCTCAATGGACTACATGTTAGGCCTCCCGTCCACCAAGAGGGGAAATGACTGTGTTTTTCTGGTTGTTGATCACTTTTCCAAGACGACGATTCTAGTCACCTGCAAGAAGAACATCACAGTAGAAGCCACTGCCAAGATCTTCTTTGAATGAGTATGGGTACATTTTAGGATCCCACAAACCATTATCTTAGACCGTGATAGTCGGTTCCTCAGCACATTTTGGTCAAGCCTCTATTCACTGCTTGATACCAAGCTCACCAAATCCACTGCCTTCCACCCCCAGAAAGATGGCCAAAATGAGGTCGTCAATTGGATGATCATACATATCCTGCTCATGTACAATTCAAAACACCCTCGCACATGGGATGACAGTCTTTCCTATGTCCAACATAGCTACAACCGAGCCTTTCATAATTCAACTGGCCACAACCCCTTTCAGGTGGGGTTGGGATTCCAACCATTGGGCCCCATGGATGTTGCACTACCCCTGGTGACCATCTCGTCCGACTCGTCCCCTACTCCACCAGAAGCTAACAAGGCCACCCAGTTCATTGAGAAGATCTAGTACATCCGACAACAGATTCGAGATATTCTCCATAAGTCTAATGCCAAGTACAAGCAACGCCATGATCAATATCGGGTGCCACATAAGTTTCAGGTGGGAGATAAAGTTTGGTTGCACTTGTCGAAAGAACGCCTTAATGGTCCCCAAAGCTTCACCCATTCCATTATGGGTCGTACACCATCACCAAGGCTGTGGGTGACAATGCTTTTGAGCTCAACATTCCCCCTTTCCTTGGCCTGCACCCAGTCTTCAATGTGGCTCTCCTTCGACCATATTTCCCACCATTATTGGACACCTCAGAGATAGTAGAGCAGTTGACACCAACAGAGCTCAACTCTGACTGCATGCAACATGCATCCAATGATCAGATTGTGGACACACAGATCAAGGGCACTCGACAACAAAGGATCCAACTTTATCGCATCGTCAAAGCAGGGCATCTCCTGCACCAAGGCAAGTGGCTCACCCGGGGCCAAATTCAATATAAATTTCTTCATCTGATGGGGGAACTCAACGCAATGGATACCATTGCTTCCTAAGGATGGAGGATTGATTCAGGTGGATATCGATGGCCATCCATCTTTTCCAACTTGTTTAAATAGTTTTCTACCAATTTTGGCAATTTACTATTTTTAGCAGTTTTTAACTTCCGGGGCCATTTTGAGGGCCTAAATGAAGGTTTTCTAGGATTGAGCTTCTTGGTTATAGTCGAAGGCTTTGATTGAGCCCCCAAAATGAATATTCTCGATGATACCTTTCCAATGGGATATCGTGCGCCTAAAACGAAGATCGTATGAAAAAGTTACGACCCTGGGAAGTTGATGTACTAACTTACCCAAATGGGGCCCACATGACTTTTGGCACTTCATCTCCTAGGGTTAGGTTTTTGGATGTCTAGGGTTTTTGACATTCCTGTTTATTGTAAAAGGGTCTTCAGAGCCTCATTGTAATGATCTTCTTGCAAATGAGCGCAACCGTCACATCTCTTTTCAGAGATAAGCGACCATCATTCCAACAAACTTATTTTCCGCTGCATTTTACAGTTTCAGCTTATTTCCTTATTGAATAGAAAACTAGTTTTACTGTATCTTTGTTATTCTGTGTTAAACATCTTTTAATAATCTGTATTCATTTCGTTCTGCTCATAAAATTCGGATCAAATAAGGACCATTTTAGCCATTACAGCTCAAAACAAAGGGAAAGTCTACCAGTTAGATGTAAATTCAATGTTTTTGAATGCTATACTGCAAGAAGAAGTATATGTGGATCAACCACCTAGTTTTGAGGTTAACGGACAAGAGGATAAAGTGTGTAAGTTGAAGAACGCCTTGTATGGCTTGAAGTAAGCTCTAAGAGCTTGGTACAATAAAATTGACTCTTACCTGATCAACACTTGATTCAACAGGAGTAGTAATGATCCCACTCTTGATATAAATACAAATCAAGAAGACAAAATCCTTAGTGTTTTCCTTTATGTTGATGATATGATCTACATAGGTACTTTCATGTTAGAATAATTTAAAGTTGCCATGAAAACAGAATTTGAGATGAATGATCTTGGTCTCATGAAATATTTTTTGGGAATTGAAATTGAACAATCTTCCCATGGTATTTTTGTTTGTCAACAAAAGTATGCTACAAACATTCTGAAAAGATTTAGAATGGATAAATGCAAGCCAACAGAAACTCCTATTGCACTAGGAACAAAATTGAACAAACACGATGAAGGCTTAACGGTTGATTCAACTGTATATATGATGCTGGTAGGTAGTCTCATGTACCTTACTGCAACTAGACATGATCTATTGTTTACAACAACTTTTGTTTCTAGGTTTATGGAATCCCCTAAGGATTCTCACTGGAAAGTTGGAAAACGAATTCCAAGGTATGTTGCAGGGACAATCAACTATGGCTTGTGGTACACAACTTCTAAAGATTATTTACTTGTAGGATACAAATACAATGATTTTGTAGGAAACATAGATGACAGGAAAAACACATCCGGTTATGTTTTTTATTTGAGAACAAATATGGTTTCATGGACATCCAAGAAACAACCCATAGTCACAATATCTTCAATAGAGGCAGAGTATGTTGCTGCAACTTCACTATCTTGCCAACCAGTGTAGCTGAGAAGACTCTTGAAAGATCTAGCACATATGGAAAATGAACTAACTCTTATCTTCTGTGACAACAACTCAAATATCACATTGTCAAAGAATCATGTATTTCACAAGAAAAACAAACATATTGACACTCACTTTCATTTCATTTGAGATGTTGTCAATAATGGTGATATTTCTCTTCAATTATGTGGATCAAGAGATCAGCACGCAAACATCTTTACAAAACCTTTAGGAAAAAATGTTTTTGAATTTCAAAGACAACACTTAGGCATTATAAGTGTTGATGAATGTAACAACTGAGCTTAAGGGGGAGTGTTAGAATTAATCTTGTTGTCCACCTTGTCTGTTAGTTCATCGAGTTAAGTGTAGTTAGACTTCAGCTAAATTCTTAGTCAGGTTATTGTTTACTCCAGATCAAGTATAAGATCTGTTGAGATATATTTCTGGTTTTCGAATTCATTTGTAATCTATAAAACATAGATTAATATGCGAAGGGTATAACAACCCCATTATTGTTTTCCTGCAATACTGGTTTTGTTCTAGTTTGTCTCTCTGCCTCTAACTTTATCAATAAACTTAGACTTGAAAACTCATAGGAACATGGAAAAATTAGTGAGTTGACAAACTCAGAAAAGTTGCGAGAAATTGGAAAGTTTTGCAACACTGTTCTATATTGCTGCTATCATCATAGTCACAGAATAAGAGCCAAAGAGCCAAAGAATAAAAGTATGTCTCAAACTTAGGGGAAAATTCTAAGAAAATTGATAGGCATAGGCCAATGTTAGTTAAAGACAAAATGATCAAACTTTGTCAAAACCGGTCAAGTGACTAAGTTTTACCAAAGTTTATCAAAATGGTCAAACTAGTCGAGTAACCGAGTGTTGATCAAACTCGTTGGTCCTTGATCAGATTCACCAAGAATTGGTTAATTTTCATTAAATTCACACAACATTGGTTAAACTATGCGAGTCTTAACGTGTTTGACTAGGGTTAACCTAATTTGACCAAAATGAGTAAAGTCAACTCATTTTAAAGTCAAGCCAAGTTGTCCTCTGATAGTTTAAGTGCCATCTAATCATGATTGATTGAATCTAAAAGAGTGTTGGCTTGTGTCCACCATCCTAGGGATGTCAGAATTTGAACAAGTGCGAGTGCGAGGCGTATTCATGAATTCTTACCAACTAGGTCGTGTGTCAATAGTTAAGCAAATGACACTAGACACACAAGCTTAAAAATCCCAATGGTAGTTAACATAGATAATTACTATGGCACATTAGGTGCGAGTATGATGATATTCATTATGAGAATATTTAATGTAAACTCAATCTGAAAGGTTTATTGGACCTTTGGAACCACTTAATCATTCTTTTATTTATGGTTAACCACGATTAAGTGAATTTTGAAGTAAAAAATGAATGTCAAAGCAAAAAATGTACTATCAAAATCAACATTACAAGAGTCAATCACATTTTAGAGAATGACATCATCCCTAGGAGATAAACTCACATTGCTAGAGTTAAAAATATCTATTTGTCATACTCTAAATAGTGGATGACAACCCATAATTAACCTTGATAGTGTTGCAAGTAAATTACTCAAACAAAAGAAAAAAAATACTTATAAATTTCTTTTTAATCCATTTCACAAAATTATCTATATAAACTACAAATTTATAATCTATGCTTCCATAAACTGAAGTAAAAGCTAGATCCAAAAATTTAAGTAAATAAGACATCCAGATTTTTATTAAATGATATTTAAAAAAGTCAATAGACTTAAATTAGTCATATGTTTAATCACATATTATGATTCACGTCAGTTTTCATTTAATAAGGAAAGTACAGCAACCATTAAATTAGGATTGCGTCATTGATAAATCGTTGAAAATATAACCGGTTTTATAATATTTATTAATTTTTTTAAATAATATTATTGTTCTGAATTAATAATTTTAAAATTTTCAAGTTTGTTTTTCATACAGATGATTTCGTGGTGCGATGATGATAATTTGTCATCACGTGCCCAAGATTCTTTAATGCATAGGAATATATCCAAACCATTTATTTTATTTAATGAAACATAATGGGCCAGCTTGTTGTTTTGCACGAAAATAAAGCACGATGGGTTACAACGCAGAGTAATTACATGAAAATAAAGCACGCTGTTTGAATATCAGATACAAGCACAAACTTCAAAGTCTGTGTGTACTTATTTCATTGAGGGGATTCGTTGCGCAAACGAACGTGGGTGGTTCTTGATATTTTACATTTCTATTCCCCAAAAGAAGGCAGAGACACTGAAACCATTGAAAATCTTGAAGATACACATCAGAACAAAGCAATAGCGAGCAGGATTAGCAATGGAGAGGGCAATGATGGTCAATGCTTTGTGTCTCTGCACCCAAAACAGTTACGGTTACAGTGCAGAAGACCATTCACTGAATACTCGAACTCAAAGCAGTTACAGTACAGAAAAGCCTTAAAACTCAGAATAAATTCTTGTTGGGGTCAAAGAAGTATAGTTGGTGGGAAGAGAGTGGAAGAGATTGTAAAGCAGGCGAAGGAGATGATGAAGAAATGTGGTCCTGGCGATCCTCCTCGATGGTTCACTCCTCTCGGCTGTGTAAATCCTCAGCCAAATGCTCCTTTGCTTCTCTATCTTCCAGGTTCTTTTTCTTTTTCAATACTCAAAACATCTGTGAAGGAATGCTCTCATATATAGGATTAAAAATATGGGTGTTTCTCATTGACCTAAGTTGTTTTGTTCTATTAAGCATCTTTTGTTTATTTTGAAAGACACTTGGTCTGATTGCATGGGCAGCATCCACAATGTTTTTTTCTCAACAACTACTTTTGTCAGACAGCAGCCCAGGACTTTTGAGTGTTTACTAGTGTTGCAAAACTTATCACCATAAAAAATCGGTGGGGTGGTCAACATGGTAAATTGGGAAAATATGGGAAAAAACCTTCAAAACTAGTCCATCATAAACTCGGTCTTGAAAACTCAGAAGAACATGGAAAAATTAGTGACCTGACAAACTCAGAAAAGTCGTGAGAAATTGAAGAGTTTTGCAACACTGCTACATCAGTATAGTATAGTGCTGATATTGCTGCTATCATCATAGTCACATAATTTTGACTTGGGAAGAAAAACCAAAGAATAAGAGTATGTCTCGGCCTTAGTGGAAAATTCTAGAAAAACTGATAGGCATAGTACAATGTTAGCAAACGACTTAGGTTTCCAACTTACATGAAATCTGTAGGCTTTACCAGTCCGTCCGTGTCCAGGAGGTTGCCACAGGGAAAGGGGCATTAACTAGGATGCCGAGAGAAATTTCATTACCTCAACGGTCTTGATACTTAAAATACACTACTTGTTCCCTTATTGACTTGTTGCTAACCAACTTGACTCCTGTCAAAATAGATCCTTATTTCCTCAGACAAAATGATCAAACTTTGTTAAACAGGTCAAGTGACTGAGTTTCGCCAAAGTCTGTCAAAATGGTCAAGTTGACTGATTAACTATGGTCAAGCTGATTGAGTAACTAAGTGTTGATCAAATTCACCAAGACTTGGTTAACTTTCATTAAATTCACCCAGCCTTAGTCAAACTATCTGAGTGTTGGCAAGTTTGACTAGGCTTGACCTAATTTGACCAAAATGAGTAAACTCAATTCCTTTTAAAGTCAAGCCAAGTTGTCACCTAGTAGCTTAAGTGGCATTTAATCATGAGTGACTGAATCTGAAAAAGTGTTGGTTTGTATACACCATCCTAGGGATGACTGAATTTGAACAAGTACGAGGGGTATCCATGAATTCATACCAACTAGTTCATGTGTCAATAGTTAAGCAAATGACTCAAATGACACTAGGCACCTAGGCTCAAGAATACCGATGGTAGTTAGCTTAGATAATCACTATGATATATTAGGTGCGATTATGACGATATTCACTATGAGAATATTCAATGTAAATTCAATTTGATGGGTTTATCAGACCTTTGGAACCACTTACTTATTCATTCCTTTATCTATGGTTAACCATTATATACTTTATTGTAGCGATTGTAGCGCGCCAACTTCTTTCAGAGGGTCCATATATCCAACCTTTGACCTGTAACCCCGACGGACGGAGGAGACAAGACAGGCAGGCATTTGGAGGGGAAGAGAAGGGACGGCGTTGATTGAATGATTGATTCATTAATGAAGCTGGATGCCAGGAGGATTTACCCAAGAGCCCTTTCAATATTCCACTGATGCCCCAGGATTACAAGAGCCCTTTAACCATTATTAAGAGAATTTTGAGGTAAAAAAAATGGACCTCAAAACAAAAAATTATTATCAAAATCAATTTTATAAGAGCAAATCACATTTAGAGGATAAGTTGACATTGCTCAAGTTAAAAATGTTTATTTGTCATATTCTAAATAGTGATAACAACCTATAATTAACCAGAGTAATGTTGCAAATAAAGTAAAATACTTATAAATTACTTTTGAATATAATATAAATATAAAGTAAAATAATTTTGAATATATAAAAATAATGTACTAATTCAAAATTCAAAAATACATTAAAAATACATAGGTTATACATATTATTCACAATTTTTTTTTTTAAATTAAATAAAACAATTCATAATTCATATTATATATATATTTCAAAATATTATACATATACTAATGCAAAAAATCTACCCACATATCCCACCTAATATGAATATCTCATATATTAGCTTCGCTAGTATCAATACGTAATATGGATACCCCATATATTAGCTATATAAAAGCTTGGCTCATATATGTGGCATATACCTCATATATTATATGAGTCATATTATGTCGGATACGTGGGTTGGGTTTCCCCTTCTCCACACACACGTATATATATATATATATTTTTTTTTTTTTATTTTTTATTTTTTATTTTTTTTTTTAAGATTAACCTATATATTATATTAACTTGACTAATATATGGGGTATATATGGGGTACTCATAGTGCTTGGAGTATATGGGTTGAGTCCATATATTATATTAGATTAACTAATATATGAAGTGTGTGGTATACCATGTACTCCATATATTAGTTATGTGAATATATGGAGTACATGGTTATTTCAATTATTTACTATATATATCTTAGTTAAATTAATATATGGGTATCTATATATTAGTTTAAGTAATATATAAATATTTATATATATTAGTTATGTGGCAACTACATATTTATATTAGTTAAAACTGACATATGGATACGTGAAACCATTTATTCATAATTATCACGTATTCATATATTAATTGAATTAATATATAAATAGGTAGTTTATAACATAAGTAAGTATTCATAATTAGTTTGAGTTTGTGAAAATAATTTATATATATTTTTAATTAATCACACTTTATATTTTTTCAATTTAAAAAATGAATATATGGTTCATCACATGTGTTATATTAAAAAAATAGTACATTATTATTTATTATATGAGTATTATTTTATGAGTACTACATTTCTTATTAAAAGTGATTTACAAGATTTTTTTATTAGTTTTATTTCTAAACATCTTTTTAATTTAATTTAACCATAATTACGTAGATAACAATGAAACATAAAAAAACATATTTATGTCTGGAATACCAACTCTATAGTGGCCACCAACATTGCCAATATTTTCCAATTTTCGTTGTTGGAGAATTGGACTTCATTCAAATACTTGGGAATCCCCATTTGTCTCTAGAATCTTCCTAGTTTGGCTTGGGCCCTTTTAGTGGATAAAATAAAATCCAAATTTACTCAATGGGGTTCGCAGTGGCTTAATCCTGCAGGGAGGGAGGTGTTGATTAAATTTGTCCTTTTGGCTCTCCCCATTTTTCAATTTTTCTCCCTTCTTACTCCATTCAGTGTCAAATCTTCCATTGCTCAGGAGATAAGGAAATTCCTTTGGATGGGGGGAAAAACTGATACTAAAAGAATGCATCTTGGCAATTGGAATATAGTCAGAGTGACGAAGACCCATGGTGGTTTGGGAATATTGGATCCAGTTCTTTCTGACCTCGCATTGGGGGTAAAAATCTTGTGGTGCCTAGTTACAGGGAAGAAGGAATGGTGGAAGAAGGTGTTGGTTAATAAATATCTGGCTGGAGACAGACTGAGATGTTTGGATGCTTCCCCACCTCGCTAGTCTAGTTCTCCCATCTGGAAGCTATTGAATGCCTCTCTCCCATTGTCCCAAAGCAAAGCAACATGGATTCCCGGAAATGGTCGTCAGATCTTCATCTGGAAGGATAGCATAATGGGAAACCCTCCCCTGCAAGAGGATGTGGGAATGCAGCCTCTGATCTCATGGTGTATAGATCATGGACTCAATACATTATTTGACATCTCAAAATGGCACTCCTCTGGATCTTGGGCTGGCTGGCATCTAGCTAATCTTCCTCCTTATATCCATTCTTTATTCCAGTCTCTTTGCCATTCACGTAAAGGATGTGCCCCCTCTCATCTTACAATTAGAGACTCTCGGGGTTGGGGGAAAGGAACTTACTCGGTCCATGCTGGGTATGATGCTCTCTTGGCAGAATCCACTCTTCCCCCAAAATCGAAAGCGTGGAAAAGAGTCTGGGCAACAAACAACCTCCCCAAGATCAATATGTTTTGTTGGACTCTTTATCATGGGAAAATTCTAACAGGGGAGAGTTTTCAAAAAAGAGGGTTCAATGGACCCTTTAGATGTGTTCTATGCTACGAGGCTAAAGAATCTATCACTCATCTTTTCCTGGACTGTCCATTTTCTAAATCCGTTTGGGTTTTGGTTCTGCCAAGTTTGTATTCTCTCATCAGTTGGCCAATCTCCCCACCCGGCTCTTTGTCCGTTGGCAAGCAACATATCAAGGGTCTCTGGCCAACAAGCAGATGTTTAAATCCCTGTTCATGGCAGTGCCAAAATTTACAACATGGAAGACTTGGCTTGCTCAAAATAGAGCTACATTTTCTGGAATCTCACCCCCCCCAAAATAGGTGGCCAACAAGTGTATGGGATTAATGATTGAGCACTTCAACCAAAAAACGTTGAAGCTAAACTCGCAACAACATTCAACTCCAGAAGAAGACAATTGGTTCCAATAGTTTTAGAAATTTGGTGCTATCTTTTCTTAGCACGGTTTTCAAAGCCCCCAAACACTCCTTGGCAAATTCATTTACCAATTCAGGAGTTCAAAAACTAGAAGAACAATCATGTGAAGCATATCTTAAGTTTTGATGGCGCCTCAAAAGGTAACCCTGGGGTGGCAGGAGCGGGTGGGGCTATCTTCTCCCCAGGAGGACAAATCAGACTCACCTTTTCATGGAGCCTGGGCATTGCAACAAATAACCAAGATGAGGCATACACCCTTTTCCAAGGTCTGCCTCTGGCCCATAATCAAGGTAATGAAACTATCTCCATAGTAGGGGACTTGAAGGTTGTCATAAACCATGTAAGGAAAATATCTCTTTCGATTGATATGATGATCAAAAGTATTCTCACAAGAATTTTTAAAGAGCTAGAAGCCTTCCATTCTCTTGGTCTTTACCATGTTCTTCGCAATAAAAACTCCAAAAATGATCTACAAGCCAATCTGGCTATCCAAGATCAATAGGGAACTCTCCAAATTAATGGCTAGGCCTCCCATCTCTTCATTCCTTAACTTGGCCTATGGATATTCTTGTTGTTGTGATAGTGGGTCTCCAGTGGGGCCCTGTCCCTTCTTTGTCATTCTTCAAATGTCACGACTCGTGCTTTGTCATCTCTAGGTCAAACATCAACCTGGAATGGATGCGTGGGTTCCCAACTTTGAGCACTTTGTGCTCCACGCTGTGCGCATGTGGTCCCTTCTCCTCGCCCCTCCCTCCTCCTGTCCTTATGGATTTCCTCTTTAAGTCTTGCGTGTGCTCTCTCTCATTGGCCATTACCTCGCTCTGTACGTTGTTTTGGTTTGTTCTTGCCCCTATGGAAGCGGTACTTTCTCACACCTCGTGTGCATCATTCCCATTAGTGACTGCATCATCCATCCATTGCAATGATGGCTTTCATGTTCGACACAAGTCTCTTCATTTGTGTGGCAGGAGGGTTCGTTTCAGGGAACCAAAGTTGGGGGAAAATTATATCCATGGGTGGCGGCCATACACACGTAGGCAAGGCGACTTAAGGATGATAAGTTGCTCGTTGAGAGGAAGGAATGGTTACACACTCCTCTGGCACATGTATGCCATATCGCGATATTTGGCATTCTCAGTCTTTAAGCACATAATCATGCTAATATCACAGAGAAAGAAATTATTGCGGAGCAGGGTGCTGGAGCCATGGCGAACATACGCTCCGGTGTTGCATGTTGGCGACGTGAGCTCCATGACAAAGAGAAGGAGGCTTTGTTGAATTCAGTGAATGCTCTGCATATCAGGATCAACAATTTATCTACACAAATGCTGACCACCATGGCGCTGCTTGTAGAGCAACGCTAGGGACAACATCAATTGCATGACGAGGTAGAGGCCATCCGTTCAGAAGTTGAGGAGTTGCACAACCGACCAACCTCTCTATCTCCGCCAAGTTCGTCCACTGCTATCTCAGATGCTGCATCTTCTCCAGTCCCTTCTCGACAGGTACCTGACTTGAATTCGTCCCTAGGGTCAACATTTTGATTTTAGGCATTTTCTATAGGCACTGTTATTGCACAGTTTGCAGTTAAGGTAAAAGACAGATGAAAGAGAGTCAAATTGGCGTAACTTGAACCAATCCCACCATTGTCACCTCAATGGGAAGGCTCTTTCTATTTAGGGAGGTAAGGCCCAGGGGAGACGTCCCTGGTGACCTGGGGTTTTGAGAAGGCAAACGGTTTAGCAAGGCTAAGTGATAATAGTCCCCCTCACAAGTCACCACCTGATCAGAAAGTCTATCTTATAGCCAATAAAGATAACCAAAAGTAATAACCAAGAAGAGTACCTTCCCGATACAAAGCAACAAAGAAACTAGGCATATGCAAGCTCGCTTGCTGGTTAGTACTTCATATAATCAATGACTTTTCTGATAATAAGCAATTGAGCAATAGTATTGACGAAATAAATCAATGTTTGTACAATAGCAATGATTACAATATTACTTCTCAATAAATGCTAATGAAACTTGGCATTCAATGCAACAATATCAACACTTTATAAACAATGCCTTAACTAATCATTCAATTGCTTTAGAAGTAAAACAAAAGCTGCACAAAGGTGTTTATAGCACAAGAAGGTGACGACATCGCTAGGGTTAGTAGAAATTAGTCTAGGCTAGGATTAGTAAGGGTTAAAGATTGTTCAAAGTGTTTGGTTGTTTGTTTGATCAAGGTACTCAACACACAAGGCCTTAGATCAGTGCGCTTCTAGGGTATATGGATTCAAAGAGAGGACACAAGGGCTAAAGGACTAAGGGATATTGAAAGACTAAACACAAGAGGGTAAAGTGTTGAGGTGTTGCTAAAGCAAGGCCTCCACAACAGAACCCTTGGGAAGAGAGGCTCACTTTAGTGTAGAAACCCTAGGTCTTGGTGCTCTCTCCTCCTTCTTTAGCTCAATGGCAAAAAAAACTAGCTTGAAAAATGATTGATCTAAGACAAGAGAGTTTATGAGTGATGTGTTGCTGAGGCAAGGCTTCACTAGACAAACCCTAGGAAAAATGGCTCACCAGGTGTAGGCTACCCTAGGCCTTGGTGCGTTTTTCTCCTTCTTAGCTCAACAAGAGTAAAATGACTAGGCTAGAAGAGAGGATAGAGTTTTGCTATGGCAAGGATCTATGTCTTTTTAGGCAAATCAAAAGGCTTAAAATCTTAGTGGAGACATGAGACAAGAACATTAACTAGTGCTTGTCACCTAGGGTTTGATTCAACAAATTATAATAACATATGCAAGTAAATAGAACTAAAACCATTCAATTAAGAAGTGTTTGCAGAAATTCACTTACATAAACCAAGAAACCATGTAGCAAAACCCTAGTTGTAACACCTTCCACCAAGAGAAATGCCAAAAATGCAAATAAAAGTCTTCCTTCAACAAGTGCGCCTCATAATTTCAGCCAATAACCCTAAGAAGGGCACAAATTTCAGACCTCACTAATGAGTGAGTGAAAGATGATGAAAATATGAAGGCAAAAACCCTCAATTTATATAGTAGCAATGACCTAAATTACCTTTTAGGTCATTAAAAGGTCGACAAGGCCAAAATACCAAAGTCATATTGTTTTACATTAAATGTCTTAAAATTAAACCCTAATCAAGCAATAGTGAGACATCATCTCCTTTCTAGGGTGACGTCAACCCCTTTTAGGGCACATGCGGCCTCCTGGAGCAAAACGTTAGCCCTCCGTGGGCTTCTCCAAGCTGCCACACGTGCCAAAACTTCCATATTTGCCTCCCAAAACATCCATACTGTTGGGTGATGTCATGGGCATCCTAGGAGACGTCCTGGGCCTTCCAAGGCCAACGTCCCTGTGGAGAGGGCTCAACCCCCCTAGGTACAGGTCTGCTCAGCTGCCTCTGGTGGATTCTTCTGCGCTTCCCTAATAGAAACGCTATGCCCTGTCTCTGCCCCCTGCTGGGGTCTCAACATCCATCTGGTGGGCTCTTCAACCCCATGGAGGTCCAAACTGATCATCTCCCCATGTGTACCTGTCCAACATGATCCTGCACATCAACAGCTACGCCCTCCATGGGCTCATAAGTCACAGGGATTATAGCAATGTGAATCATTTCTAATCATCAATATTTATTAAACATGTGCATAAAACCCCTTTACCCCATTCTAGTGCTCAAAGAGATTATACAAGTCTGCAATACAAGTTTGGGGGAAGTGACAGGACGTCCTATTGGGCTAGTGTCTACTGGTAGAGAGATGTTTCTGGAAAGGATTAAATCCAAGTCTTGTAAGTGGGTGAGGTGGATGGGGATGCCTGGGCAAAAGGTGCAGTGATAGCAGGGATGGCTTACCGGTGGGTGCCTCTGTGGAGGGTGAGCTGTACCTGTCATAGATGCAAATATTTCCAAGCCCATTCATGCCTTTTAATCTTCATTTTTTCCAAGATGCTAGTCAAAGGACACTTCCCTGGCTTGGTGACCAGCGGTGGCAATGTTAGCCACAAACATTTCACGGAAATGAGAAGACCGGCTCGTGATGAGACCCCCTTTCTCTTGGCTATGCCACCAAGAGCCACTACCCTGGCGTGGTGACGAGATGCTGATAGTGTCATAGCACTAGATGCTCATGGACCTAATAGGTTGGCTCGTGATGAGACCCCCTATCCTCTAACCAGGTCTTGTCTTATTGTTTTTATCTTTTTATTGCTTTTTTATTTCAAGAAGATAGTTAAGGGACACTACCCACCTAGCAGATTCTATAGTCACAAAGTGGAAAACATGGCGCCCTCAACCATGGTAGACCTAGACATGAGCACAAGGCAATGTTGACTATACTAGTGACATGATACTCAAGGGTTTGACTTCAAAAAATAACAAACAACTAATTGAAAATGAATGCAAATAAGGAAAAAACATACCTACCCCTGTGTGAGGTGTTATTATGCAAGGAAACTAGAGTATGATGAGAAACATATAGAGCAAAACACTATTGTTACCAACTAGGACATGACAACAACTGGAAAATGAAAATACGCAAAGTTAAACAATGCACCAGCTAACCTAAGACCAAAAGATCAACATAATGGAAATCTGAAAATGACATAGCAAAAATAAAGAGAAATCTGCCACATAACAACAGATATAAAGGAAGACAACTAGTAAAAATCCAAAATTTATCTCTTTTTCTTTTCCATTTTTTTTACTGGAGCCCAAAAGCTCTTATTCTGGAAGTTTGTCAAAGATGACATGATCAATCATAGTACTCGAATGATCAATGTAACCATGTAGCCAAGTGATTAGTGATATGAGAAATATCAACATAGTCAACCCTCTAGTGTAACCAATCATGAAGTCTCCTAAGACGGAAAGATGCATTCATATGCTTTCCACTTAAGAAATCAATGAAGACTGGCGATTGAAACTTGGAACATGGTACCTCACCAGTGATCGATAAGCAAATATAAGAGCCAAAACTCTTCAAATCTACCTCCCAAAACACCTCCATCATCCTCATCTCAACTAGATCATGAGTAACCTTGATATTCAAGAAATGATTAGTCAAAGGATTTGCTTGAAGAACAAAATTTGAATGCAGAATCATGGGCAAATTGTAAGGAAGATCATCTTTTGGTTGAGCCAAAATTTTCTTCCCCTGTTGCAATGGTATCTCATTGAACTATTCTTGAACAATCGCCGGGATATACAAGGATAAAGTCTCCGACTGATTCATTTTTTCATGTCAGATTTGTTGCTCTTCATTTTGAATTTTATCATCATCACTGGAAGGAGCCAACATATCCACTTGTAAATTCGGCTCTTCATATTCATCTTCATCTTCATGGAACTGTGCAAATGACTCAAGTTTTGCAACTACCAGTTCACGATTATCCAAGCATGAGTCATTTTCACCCTCTTTATCTCTGAAAACTTAATAAGATGCAATAAGTTCCTTCACTCTTTGGGAAATCGCAAGGAATTCCTGCACTCTTTGGGCAGCCAAAAAAGCTTTCCCTAAACTTCTTGGGTTTTGACTCAAAAAGAGGTAACAAAACTTTGGATCAAAGGCGAAGGAATAATTCACCAAAAGTTTTCTTGGTTGGAATAAGGGGTGGATCTTATCATATGTATTAATAAATCTGACATGAAACTCAGGAAGAGTTTGATCTTCTCTCTTCTTAATGTGACAAAACTCTAAAACATTATCCTAAACCAACTGTAAATATTCAACATCCATGATCAGTCATGATCTTTCTTCAATGGAGTCACCAATGGACGTTGTTAGGTGGTGATCCACCCTTGTGTTCCAGAATAGATGTTCAGGTTTGCTAAGGCTTAGAACAATGCCTTGTGTATGATCGAATCTTGAAGATTTATGCTTGCTAGCCAGTGTGATCCAATCCTACACCAATGAAGTCGCCAAGTGAGAAATCAAATAGAAAAATAAAAAACTCATCACTGTTGTTGAAATATCCGAGGACTAACGAGTCCTTGACAACGGTGCCAATTTGTAATCATTCAAAAGTGCACCACTAAACAACACTGACGTTGGGATTTGTAGCAAGGAAAATTGAGTAATAATTGATAAGTAATCATCCCTAGGTCACTAGATAATTACTTCTTCGTTCGGACTGGTGCTTTTCTAGTCACAGGGGGGCGTCCCTAATATACATGCACTGATAATCACTTAAAAATCTTCGTGTTAGTATGATAAATCAACACATAAATAATGGTCCTTGGTTTGCGTGTAAACAACCAAAGACCCAAAAAAATTAATAGTCAAAGAATACGAGAGAATCTTAGTTCGCAATAGTGATATATGAAAAGAATATAGAGAAGAATATGCACTCTAAATGATAAATATGACCAAAATAGAGCAAGAATACCACCTACACTGCTGCACAAAAATACAATATTGCACCAACAAGTTCAAAGAGATGAGAGAAATAGCATAGTCAAACTTTATCTTTGCATTAGTCAAGAGATTGGCTGCATCATAAAGACAGGATACAAGACTGATCACAATAATATAGCTTTGCACATAGTATAGGCAACAAGAAGAGAAGATGGAGAAGACAGGATGCTAGTTGCTCTGAGAAAACTCTGTTGAAATAATGCCACTAGCCTTACTTATATAACTCTCCAAACTAGGTGACTTTCTCATGCAAAACCTCCTCTTAAAATAATTCAGCCATGCACTCTCTCAATTACCTCCATGTAGTGTTGACTTAAGTGATTTTTCCTGAATAAAATTTCCAAAAACTCCCTGCCCAATAATAGTTTTTCTTTTTTATGCACACTAATCCATGCAATTGCCTTTTCTAAAAATAATCCTTTCCAATTCTTCCAAATTTAGCAAGGACTCCAAAGACCTAGGTTCCCTTCCTTGGCAATAATAGTTGATGAGTCATCTACTGAAAATAGAATTGAAGAATGCAAGGAATTTTAGCTCACTGCCAAATTTAGTAAAGGGAGGCACCTAGAATATTCTTGAGAGTAGTGTGCCTAGGGTTTGCTTGAGGAAATGATGATGCCACATGTCAAATTGCATGGTGAACACACTTGCTAATAATAGCACTACAAAAAATAGACATGCTAAAAATAACAATACTCCTAAAAAATACGAAAAGACGAAAAATGTTGAGAATTGCTCGGAGAACACTATCAAATATAGCACATGTAAAATGGGCACTACTAAAAATAGCAACATCTCGCATGTCAATGAAATCAGGCTCATTGGATACGATTTTCTACAAGGAATCTAAATATGTGCTCGAAATCATCAACAATAGAAAATTTTAGGGGCTATATATCGCCCATGGGCTATTTTTCCATGCTTTTTCCAAAAAAAAGATTCACCAATTTCCATCTTTTCTAAAAATGATTTGCCCAAATTTTATAGAATGTTTTTTTACCTAAGAAATAGCCCAAATTTTGTAGAAACGATATAAAATCCTTATAAATTTGAATATTTTTTACAAAAGTATCGCCAAACATTTTATAGTTTGCATATTAAGAACTAGTAAGATTCCTCGTAAGATTCACCATGGTTTTTACAGTTTGAGATAAATTTATATCCTTAAAATTATCTTTGATCATCATACGAGCCCTGAAACCCTAACTGTTGAAGATATAAATGTCTTGAATGTTGCTTGGAAAAATCTCATCGACATCGTGAGGTTGCAAGGATCCTAGATATGTAATCATCTTGTCCTGTGGATCTTTGAACTCTGGCTCCAAAAAAGGGAAGATTGCTAAAGATATCAATTTTTCCCAAAACCGATGACTATGCCTCTGAAATGCCTCTACCTCTATAATGAACTTTGATCCCTAGAGAACATGTCTCTTTGATCTCTATGAAATCTATATTTGAATACCAACTTGATGAAGGATACCTGGATTTTAACCCTCCATTTTGCATAGGAAAATTTAGGAGTTAACAGGTCTTAGGGTTAAACCCTAAACGTATTTCTCGGTGAGATTCTAGCCTCATTGGACGCACAGTGTGTTATAGTGCAAGTTGTAGGTTGGGAAAAGCTCGACCCAACCACAAAGCAAGTGCTACAACTTGGGAATCCTACACCCAATGTCACCTCAATGTAGGTCCCACACTTCAAGGGTGACTAGGTCACTCTAGGGAGGCGATCCCGATGACCCTAGGGGGATTGAGATGGAGATGGAGGGAAATGGAAGTGAATCCCCTAGAGGTCAATTCCAAGTGGAATAAAATGTAGGGAGAGATGCCTTGCAAGTCAAGTAATTGTTTCCCCCCAGATATAGTACTTCTCTAGATGATTGTACATGCCCGAGACACAAGAAAAGACACTTTGCAATGCTAAATGTTAGTTGGATCAGCAAGTTAAGCTTTCTGTCCCTAATTTGCAGCAGTAGATATCAGTTTATATCAGCAAATAAAACATCTAAAATCAACATATAAATATCTAGACTAGTTAGGTAAATCAACATCAAACTTAGCAGTGAACATAGGCTGAAAAATGGCACTTAAGAAGCTAGATAAGATGGCTGTTGTAAACTTGTGTTTTCTGCAGAAAATTTCAGCCTTATGGCTGTATCATTCAGTGGCATGCAGCAGCAAAATCAACCATGAAAAGTTGCAAAGAACTAGCCCAAAAGATGCACCCTAGTTAGTAGAAGAAGTGAGTCAAATTTAGGAGTTAGCTTAGGGTTAGTTTAGGAGTTATGAGAGTGTTAGTGGCTACGGTAATGCAGCCCTAATGGCTGTAGGTTAAAGTTTGTAACATAAATTAGAGTTTTGGGAGAGAGGGGATGACCTAGTGGGGGAATGCTCCTCTCAATGAGGCAAATCAACTTCAAGCAAGAAACTTTTCAAAAGACCAAAAACTTTTCCCAAGGAAATGATTTTATATCTCCAATGCAAAAAAGTATGACTAGTGCCTTTAATATTAGGTTAATGGAGTCAAATAAACAAAGAGCTTAGAGAAGCTACCTCCTTAGGGGTGTAAGCCCTTTTACTTCCCAATGCAAGTTTCTCTAGGCTAGGGTTTAAGCTAAGAGGGCGTATGCCCTTATACTTCTCTTAGAAAACCCTAGTTTAATCAATGTGATGAAGCAATAAAATGATGAAGGCTATGGTGGGGGTGTATGCCCTTATACTCCCCACCTAGATCCTAGCATAACAATACTTGACTTGAAGTAAATGATATCATAATAGTAGAAAACCATACCAAGATCAAGAGAAATGCCAAGATAATCCACCACAAGAGCTAGAAAACATCATCCAAGGCTAGTGCTAGAATTCCATCAACCATTCACCAATAGATAGCCATAAGCAAGTGCACAAGAGATAAAAAGAGCCAAGTGTGGTACAAATTTCAGACCAAGGCCTCTCACAAGAGGGAGAGTTGTTATTAAAATGAGATCTCATGATCTCTATTTATACAAAATGTAGCTAACATAGTTTATCCACAAAATAAGGAGTAAACCACAAGATTAGGGGTCAACAATCCTAATATTGCCCCCTAAACGAAGTAATATTAAAAAATTAACTTAAAATTTCACTTTTTGCACAAACAAAACCCTAATTTAGGAGGATGTCACCCCTTTAGGGTACGTTTTGCCACTTTGAGGAAGTCAGTGTTGGAGAAGCATGAGTAGGCCTCCAAAGGCCACATGTCAAGCATCTAAGCACTTTCATCATGGTGAAGACCCTCTCCTCCTCAAAACGTCCACGTGTCAAAAGAGTGGCACCTCACCACCATGCCCTAGCCCCAAAAGCATGACGTCAAGCTCAAAATAGGACGTTTTGCCCCTCCTAGGAAAATCGTTTGGCAAGTGACGGTTGGGCTAGGTCGTCCAAGTCATCATCAAGGCCTTCCAAGTCTGATCTCTCTCATCCAACATGCGGGCCCTTGGCATCCAACCTGTGGGCTTGTAGCCCCATGGAATCCCAAGCTAGGCTTGTTCTCCCAAAACCATCCACCAGCTAGGTCTGACAAAGACAAATGAGCACGCCCTCCAAGGATCTCAAGTCATAACATCATGATAAGTGAATCCAATCAATAAATAATCCATCTAAGCATGTGCATCAAAGATCACTATTTCAAACAATTAACAGCTCAAAGACACTATGCGACTTGTCAAACTTGAATATGGGAGGGTTGACGAGGTGTCCTATTGGGTAGATCTTGCCCTAGGTCAAGGAGAGTTTCCAAGAGATCCCAAGTGGATGAAGTTGTTGGGGTCTGTTATCCCCGATATCTAGGGATAACTAGGAGATCATGTCTCGAGGCCCACATGGTCCTAGACATGGAGTACCGAGAGCAGGAGCGACCTGAGCATGGTCCTGGAGGACCCATCTTCTTCTTCTCAGCCAGCTTAGTCCTGT
>ML802836.1:16223-30227 GCA_009831015.1 Picea engelmannii | reverse complement strand
TGACTATCTCATTTGGGCAGCAATCTGTGAAAGGGAACTTCTTTGACTTGGTCCATTACCCTTTAGCCTTTCATTAACCCAGATTGCCTAGGGACGTCTCCCTTGGACTAGCCCTCCTAAATAGAAAGAGCCCCCCATCGAGGTGACAGTGGGTGGGGAAGCTCCTGTTACGCCGGTTTCAAGCCTTGACTCAAGCTCTTTAGACCTTTCCTACAAACCGTGCGATAACAAGGTGGATAAATAGTAATGGATATGATGATAGCCTCACATCCACTCATCCTTGTAGAAACATGGTTCCTGCAGCCTCAGTAGATACCTCGGGTGAGACTTCACTTGCATGGAGGTGATGTCGAAAGGGCTAGTATCTGAAGGGTTTTGTTGGTTGAATAAACTGAACCTAGGGTCTTATAACCGCACTCTAACAGGGTCCAACATAATAAAGTGGATAATAGTCAACAAAGGGTAGAGTGACCCCTTCTAGAAGATGAGAGAAGTGGCACATGTGGCATAAAGTAGGGTGCCTCATCCAATGTGCAAGGCCCAAGAGGAAACAACCACCTCAACCACTTGTAACCAATTTCAACTGATTGGTTCATCTTTGTAACAACTTGGGCCATGTCTCCAACTACCTCAACACCCCCCCATGTGTGGTCCATGTGAGAGAATGAGGCACACGTGTGAGCTAATCTCATCCAACTAAGTAAGGGCGCCCTCTAGAAGCAGTCCATGTGGAAACTTTGATGATGTGGCATCCCGTTCATAGCCTAGTGCACTATCACGGATCCCAAAGTAGTGACACGTATCCTAATGAAGTACATAATCCCATGGCAAATGGCACATATGTCAATGTCGATAGATATGACCAAATATGGGTACATGGATCCCAATGCAGCATCATGGATCCCAATGTAGTATCATAGATCTTGAGGCATGGTACACGTTTCCCAATGCTGGCATCCACTTATAGTGGTGGGTCTAAACTCTTCACAAGTTATTAGGTGATGTACACCAAGAATGTTCTTCTAACAACTTCAAAACACAAGTTAATTTTAACAAATTGTCCAAGTTTTACCATGGGAGGACACACTTACCCCTTTTACATGTGACAATATCTAGGACAAAATGTAATTCGTAGTTCACTAGGTTAGAGATAGGTGAAAATGATGGATATCTTATGGAAAGGGAAAGGGAACTTCATTTAATGACTCTCAAAGTCATATGTGATGATAAAGGTCCCTTTTTACTGGTTTGACTAGCTTTCAAGAGGTTGGAATCTTCATTATTCGTATACGTAAGTGTTTAAGAGGGAGCTTTGCCTAGAGTTATGACCTGGACACTTTATTTATTTTCCCTTTTACATTTTTCTTTGATTTTTCTAGTCCTTTTCTTTAGATATGCATTTTTAGCATAGGACTCAGGAGTGTAGGCCTTTTAATGAGGTGGCATAGCTCAAGCCTTATTATTTTTTAAGTTTTTATTTTTTGTGCTCTTCACCTCTGGCATTTTTTGGCTTTATTTGACTTGGGCTTACATTATTATTCCTTTTTTCTTGACTAGACCTTGTTGGATGACATTTGATAAGTCAAACATGAGCGGGGAAATATATTTTTTATGAATTAGATGGAAGTGAAAGGGAAAAATGGAAAGTGTTAAGTATGATTAGGATATGAGGTACGCTAACTCAACTAGACCACTAGTAGTACGAATAAACCCATTTTTTGACGACACTTATTTAGGGGTATTTATATCCCCCATGGTTTTACAAGGCAAAAAGTAAAATCGTTAATGTTATGAAGTTGTATTGGATCATTATTTAGTGTTACCACGTTCACAACAGGATCAAAAGTTTTATCACCATGTCAAAGTGTTAAACCATACAATGAGAGCATGACCATGTACATTGAAAGCATAGTGCATCTATCAAATCAAGTATGAGGCGGGATAGAATCATATACCATGATTGAGGTGGTTGAGTGGTGGAATCTGAATCATCATGGAGGGAGAATAAGGAGAGCATCTATATCTGAATGGTGTGTGTTATCGCACAGTTTGTAGCCAGGAGCAGAAGCTATAAAATAGAAGGCCAAACTGGCGTAACAGGGACCTACCCCACCAAATGTCACCACAATGAGGAGGTCCTTTCTATTTAGGGAGGCTAGGCCCAAGGGAGACGTCCCTGGCAATCTGGGGTTTGAAAGGAAAAGGCTCAAAGGATTAAGGCTAGTTTCCTCTTTCACAGATTACCGCCTAATGAGATAGTCCATTAAAGTATAACCAAGGAGAAGGCACCTGCTTTCGAGACAAGACAACAATAAAACTAGTACGTGCAATAATGGTTAATACTTCGTAAATCAGTGACTATCTAAGTTCAATATATGAGCAAATGCAGCAGTAAATATTGACGAAGTCAATGTTTGCAATAATGACAATGGCAATATAATGTTACTTGTCAATAAATACTAGAACAATATAGCATCCAATGAATATAATCACTCCTTGAATCAAGTCAATGCATTAAACATCATTCAATTGCTCACATATAAAATTTGTTGCGTCAAGATGAAATATCCTAGGGGTGACGTCAGCTTTTAGGGTTAGTTGTTAGTTAGGGTTTCAAATTTATAAGGTTTTGAAAGTTTGTTTAGTCACTATCACTTCAACACTGGAGGCTAAGGATCAATGCCTGAGGGTTAATGGAGTCAATAAGTGATGGACGCAAGAGTTGAAGGGTAAGAGTTTTTTGAGGACTAGAGGGTAGGTTTTCAAGGTGCTGCTAAAGCAGGGCCTTGAAAGTAGAAACCCTAAGAGAGAGAGGTTCACTTGGTGTTGCAAAGGCAAGGCCTTGTGCTCTCTCCTCTTTTCCCGGCAAACGGCTAGCACAATAAGGAAAATTTAACCAAGACAAGAGGTTTTGATGAGGGAAACGTTGCTAAAGCAAGGTATGTCAGCAAACCCTAGGATGGTACGGCCCTAGTGTAGTAAGCCTAGTCTAGGGACGTCTCACTCTTCTTGGCTTCAAAAAAAGTACGGCTAGCATAAGGAATGAAGAAAACAAGTGTAGCTAAGGCTAGGCTCTATTTTCTTATTCAATGGTTTAAGGTCTCTTTGTTAGGGGACATGAGACAACAACCTACTTGTGTGGTTGTCCCCTAGGGTTTTGATTCAACAATATATAAGTAATATGCAAGAGATTTAAACTACAACCATCAAAAGAGAAGTTTTGCAGGAAAAACACTTACAATTCATGAAGAAATATCCAAGCAAACCCTAGTTGTAACACCTTCCTTCCAAAGAAACACCATAAATGCCAAGAAGACTCTTCCTTCAGAAGTTGCGCATCACTATTTCACCCAAAAACTCCAATAGGGTGCTAAAAATCAGATCTCACTGGATGAGTGAGTTCTGTTATCTTCAAAATGAGGGAAAACATCCTCAATTTATATCATTCAATGACCCTTAATTAAAAATTAGGTCGTTAAAACAGCCGACAAGGCTGACTACTAAAATCATACTGTTTTTACATTTAACTGCTAAATAAAAGCCTAAATGAGCAGTAAGTAGGACGTCTAGCCCCTCTGAGGGAGACGTTGGCCCTTTTTAGGGCAAAACTCAGCACTAGAAGGCAAACGTTGGTCCTTCCTGGGCCTCCAAACTCTGCCACACGTGCCCAACTGCCCTGTAAAGATGCTACATGCTGGAGGTGACGTCAAGGATCTCTGGAGGACGTCCTGGTCAACAGAGGGACGTGTTCCACCTGCAGTGGGTCAACCCCCTAGGGCTGGGCTCAGCCAAGGCGCCCTGGATGAAAACATCTTCCTCTTCTCTCGTGCAAATGCTCGATCAATCATTGTCCTGTCTCTGCCCCTGATGAGGTTCCAACAACCATCTGATGGGCTCTTCAGCCCCATGGAGGTCTGAACTGATCATCTCCCCATGTGTACCGGTCCACCTGGTACCTGTCCATCGAGTATGGTCCTGCACATCAAAAACTTCGCCCTCCATGGGCTCATTAGTCCTCGGGATCATAGCAATGTCAATCATACTTCATCATTAATTTTATCAAATGCATGCATAAGACCCCTAGCATATCATCTAATAGCTCAAAGACATTACACTGACCTACTATACACAGCTAAAGGAAAAGACAAGGTAGCCTATTGGGCCAGCATCCATAAGAAAAGGAAAGTTCCCCAAAGACATCATCCAAGCCATGTAATATGAGGTGGTGTGGTCTAAGGATGCCTAGACATAGCGAAAACCAGGGGTGGATATTATCCGTGGGTGCCTTTGTAGGAGGCGAGTTGTACCTGTCATGGATGCAATTATTTCCAAGCCCTTTATTGCCTTTATTCTTTCTTTTATTCATTGCTTTTTCTTTCCTTTTAGTTCAAGGTCTAACTAGAGGACACTGCCTTGGCATGGTGACCAGAGTTGACAGTGTTACCCACGAGTATTATCGCAGAAATGATAAGGCTGGCTCGTGATGAGACCCCCTTTCCCTTGGCCATGCAACCAAGGGTCACTGCCGTGGCGTGGTAACCAGATAATGGCAATGTCATACTGCTAGATACCTATGAACATAATGGGCCGGCTCGTGATGAGACCCCCCATCCTCTTGGCTAGGTCTTGTTTTATTATTTTTCTTCGGGTCCCTCTTGTTTCTTATCGAGAGGCCTTTTATTGCCTTCTCGGGGATCCCTGGGCGAGGCATCTCTAGGTTCTATTTTCTATGGCTTTTATCTTTTACCAGCTGCTTTTACCCCCCGGGCCTTCAGCCCCTTCTTCCCACAGGATAGAGTGTAACTCCACAAATAGGTCATCCTAACGTCCGGACTAGGGGAGTGGGATAGATGGATAGGAGACAAGATGTAAAATGATAATATGGTGGGAGCGGACGATGGCTCTTCAAAATCCCCCCTGGTGGCTAACCAAAACCTATGGATACAATCTTGCTAGGGCACCCCGTTAATCCCCCAAACCATGGTCAAGTGGGTTAGTGTAAGATCCAAGCAGTTGTCAGAAATGTAAAGAACCTGATGCATATATCTGAAAGTTATAATGATCAAACATGACACATACCATGAGACCTGGACCAATTACCTCATGGAGCAAGAGTCTTCTCCGATGCAAGTCCAAGCCGAAGGTGATGGATGCTACTTCTGCTGACAGGACAGGTCTGATGAAGGAGGAGAAGGATGGCCCTCCAGGGCCATGCTCAGGTCAATCCTGCTGACGATACTCCATGTCTAGGACCTGTGGGCCTCGAGACATGATCTCCTAGTTATCCCTAGAAATCGGGGATAACAGTGTGAAAAAGAGATCTCATGTGAGCTGGAACAACCGCACCTGTTGATTGGATGGCTCTGGGATTGTTACCCTTGAAGGGACAACAGACTCATCGTGAAATCATAACATTCACTAGTCACCACTAGCTGGTGAATTACAACAATATCCAATAGTTGTGCCTGGGCATAAGAATCCCAATAGTAGCCAACTTGTATAATTATTAATTCCCATTAGTGCAACCACCAAAGTATCTAGTAGGCACTAGTAGGAGGCGCATGATGCAATGTTTATGTTTACTTTTAAAGGTCCTATGAGACTCTTTTACCCCAAGGAAAACCTTGTGGGGAAACCCAAGGGATGGTGCCCCACATTCGTAGATGGCATTCCTAGTAAAGTTTAAACCCATCCACATAGACTAGTGTGCCTCATGCAAGGGGATTCGAATCAGCCATCCGCTTGCATAGAACTAGTCGAATGCCTAGCAAAATTAGTGACAACTAGTTGAGCTAACCCCTTGGACTTAAAGGTCCTATGAGATTTACTTGGTCCAGAACTTTTTGGCGAGAATCAAATTGAAAATTGAAGGAAATCAAATTAGATATTTAGCATAATTTAATTAAAAAAATGATGAGTTTGGATTTTTAAGATCCTAGTTTCTATGGTTGAATAAGTCAGATATGAAATTTCCTAGTTCATTTTTATTTTCATGGAATAAAATATCATGGAGAGTATTACAATTGCATATGTTCTTGTATTTATTTCTAATGGTTTCTTAGGCTGGGTAGTCTAGAAGGAAGTGCATCTTGTACCCTATAGCTTGAGTTATGCAAATTTATAGGTTCTTTCTCCCTAAGGAGTTTTGGGTTGAATCCATCACCCTGTTTTTCTGTGTAGGTCATGTGAGTTTATTCTAATTTTTAAAATGTAGCTTTTCTTTTTGCAACTTATTACTTCTGATAGGTATTTTTGGTTTTCTAGTTTAGGCTTGATTTTCTCTTTGTAGAATCCAATAGTTGACTAGATTGCAATAGTATCCACTAGTTGAGTAGAATATTGTAGGTGTCGAGACACAAGAACCCCAATGGTAGTTAGCTTGGATAATCTATCACTAGTTCCCACCAAGAGCAAGATCCAAACCAATGGATGATATAGTCATTAGCTACTGCAAGAGTGTTTCTATAACTATTGAGGGTGTGACTTGAGGCTCCTGTCAAATGGGATCTCCACATTTACAGTTTTTTTTGTAAGCACACGTAGAAAATTATATTACTCTAATTATTGGAAATTCATAGAAAACTACTTTGCTGCTAGCCTGCCACTGGTGAAACCAGACCAACAACAAAGAAATAGGTCCTTTGTCCATAGAGTTTGAATCGGGTTTTTTCTTAAACTTTGTCTAGCCATATAAACATTATATATAACTGGAGTCTACTAGATGCTATAACATATATATTGTTGTTCTTCATGCTACCAAAAAACAAAAAGAAGAGCATACTAATCAGTGAGTTGATGAGGGAAGTTTGGGCCCCCGAGGTGGCTTTGGGGCTTCCGACCTGTCATTCTTTGTCACTGTTGTTGCAGTTGCCAAGCTGGAGGATGGGAGACATGCTAGTACCTCTCTACAAAGCAGGTGAATTCATCCAGTTGCAATTGTATTGTATTCTGGGCGTCCTCACGAGTTTGTAGCATCTGACCCAGCTACATCTTGAGATGCTAGTATCATTTGACCATCTTCTAGTACTTTGTTTCCTAGTCTCGCGAAATGCCAATAAACGGAACCCAGGTTATGATAGTCTCATCCACCTCCCGGGTCGGCATTAAGGTCCGCTCCAGGCGAATTTACGCCTCCACCTTTGCCAGTTGCTCTTGAATGTGTGGCGGGGTGCTCTCCTAGAACAATGTTTTTGTTGCTCAGGCATCTCGCTGTATGCAGGGTTTAGAGGTGTGCTCTCCCCTGTTAATTGAAGAGTTGTGACTGACTCAATTCTTTTGGAGCCTATGTTTTTCATGTTGCCCTAGTGATTAATCCTGAAGGATCCGACCAACAAGGCATTAGTTCTTCGCTCGGGCGAGAGTAACTGCTGCACTGGTCTCATTCTGTACCTATTGTCCTACAGAGCAATCGTCGAACAAATGTTTCATGCCAACACTTTCCCCCATCTGTCGTGACATCTAGACCTGGTTGAGTCGTTAACCGAGGCAACTATGCCACATTTAATTCACATTGAATTGGTCATTTAACCTTGGTCATTTAACCGGTTTGATGGGAGCACCAATGGTCATACTCCCGAGGCTATGCATGGGTGGACGTGGAGGGCTCAGTTGTCCCTAGTGTAGGTCCACGTGGTTGTATTGTCATATCCATCGATATTCCCCTCCTCTTTGACATCCCATCCGAGGACTCTCCACATTTACTGTTAAACCACAAAGTGCAGGTCCAAATTCTCACCAACGGAAACCAAAGAATCAAAAAATTGGAACACATTCTCGTGTAAAGATGATAAAATTCTTCCATAATTGTTTTATGATGATCTAGATGATTTTTGTGCATGCAAGCAGTACTATAAATTACCTTGATTTTTTTGTTTCATTTCTTAATTGTTTTTAAACAAAGAAGGTTATTTCTATTTACAATTTTACATGACATGGTCATGTGGATGGAATCCTTTCTGTTTGATATCAATGCAAAAGGCCAAGGGAGTTTGGATGGCACTAGGTTACTTGGCATTCCAGCTGCAAAGAGAAATATTAAAGAAGTTGGATGTGACGCTGGCTCAAAATCTGACTGAATGCAGCTGAGCAGATGGTTTGATAATGACAAGTTTCATAGATTCTTAAATTCTGGGACTGACTTGATTTTGAGTCAAGATCATGAAGGATAGACTCTAGAGTAGTATTAGACCTTACCATGAAACAACAATATTCTATTGGTGTGCAGACAACTCAACTAGACATCCAGAAACTACTAGGTTAACAACTAAGCTGATGCCCTTTTATGCTTAGACTAAGCTAAAACGTCATCTTTCAAGACTCAAAATCAATGTTAAAAAATTTGGCTCGCCAAATGATTATGTTAGGCTAGAGTATAAGAGTTCAACTTGGGTTCAATAAAATCTCGACAGTAGCCAGTCTTTAAAAAATGAGGGGTTTTTTTCTTTCTTTTGGCATTTACATTTGACATGGATCAATTTTTCATCCTCCCCAAGTTTGACTTGTCAGGCAAAAAATAACCTATGTGTTACATGTGGATCAGACTTCCTGTCGGTGAGTTTGAGTTGCCGACAGAGAGTCAAACCTTGGTAGCAGGGTTGATCTGGGTTTGAAAGGGGAGTAATAGGAAGCGATATCATCTTTTTCCAACTATGGTTGAAACATCTATTCTTATCTAGACAATCATCCTTTTTAATCAAGAACCTATTTAGAAACTATACTTTGAGGATTGAACTTGTTCAACATCTATTGGGATTGGCTCAAGGGTTTCCACCCCCACAGTGAGATATTGGGAAACTAACCAAAAAAAAGCATTCTGCAACAATATTTACACTGATTTCACTGGAATGCAATGAATGCTCGTACTTTTGTTTTTAGAAATTATTGTTTGTATTTGGACATGTTATCCCCATTTCCTAGGGATAACTAAGGAGATGATGTCTCGAGGCCCTCAGGTTGCAGACATGGAGTACCGAGAGATAGCCTGACCAACAGTGTCCACTTGCATAGACGGAGACTCGCTCCACCACCACAACTCCAGGTTCATCACGACAGTATCCACCACATCAATTGGCTTCTGGAAGTCATTGGGTCTTGCTCCATGAGGTACAAGACATGTATTATGGTGAGTGTCATTTCAATATTTAAGGAATTTGAGTTTGTTGCATCTATTACTGCTTTTGATTATGTAACGTTTGCTTGGACATTATGCTCTTTGCCCTGTTTCACTTTGGTGGTTGACATTGCACCCTAGTAAGTAGGTCACCCTTAGGGATAGGTCTGCTACTGGGAGGTCCTCTTGACGAGTCATCCTGCCATTCCCGACCATACTTGTCACTTTCCACACTTCATCCCATCATCTCCTTATCTTTTGGGATTTTCGGGTGCACTGACCCAAGAAGGCATTGTCCCTCATTTCATGGGAATATGGGGTTGAAGGCCTAGAGGCTTGTAACTAGCAAAAGATAAAAGCAAATCATTAACCTTCTAGATGCTCGCCCAGGGATCTCGAAGACAACGAAATGTCTCTCATAAGAAACTGATGGGACCCATAAAAAATAACTAATAACAAAATGCCAACCAAGGTGGAGCATGTGTGGGCAATATTTTTCATGCTTAGGTAGAAGCCCCACACATGTTTTCAACTTGGGGAAGCACGATGTGACCAAGGTAGGGTCAAGGTGGGCACAATTTTTCATGCTTAGGTAGAAGCCCCACCTTGGCTTCAACTTGGAAACATCTTAAAAGAATAAAAGGCGATAAATGGGCTTGGAAAAAGGTTGCATTGAAAACAAAGGTGCAACACACCCTCTACAAAGGCACCTATAAATGAAACACTATAACCCCTTGTATTTCATGAACCCCATGCCCAAAAGTTTTCCCCCCCATCCATGAAATCTCATCCACATGACTTAGAAAGGGTTCCCCTTGGGAAACACCCCTAAACTTGAGGTACGATTCACCCAATAGATCACTCTGTCAACTCTCCCATACCTAAACTTGGCAAATTGCATAGGGTCTTTGAGCACTTGTTTATTTTGATGAGGTGGTTTGGATGTACATGCTTAGATGGCTCTTTTATTGATTTGATTTACTCATCATGATGCATTTGACTTGAGATCCAAGCAGATATGAAAGGAACCTGATGCATATATAAGAAGGTTATAATGATCAAATATGACACATACCATGATACCTCGGACCAATTACCTCATGGAGCAAGAGTCTTCTCCGATGTAAGCCCAGGCCGGTGGTGATGGAAGTTGCTACTGCTGACAGGACAAGTCTGGCTGAGAAGAAGGAAAGATGGGCCCTCCAGGGCCATGCTCAAGTCACTCCAGCTCTCGGTACTCCATGTCTAGGACCATGTGGGCCTCGAGACATGATCTCCTAGTTATCCCTAGATATCGGGGATAACATCTGGCTCCAACTCGGGGACATGTGCTAACTGTAGAGCGCATGAGAACCTCAGCAATCTCTGGCGTAGACCTGTATACCTGCTCACACTTGACATGAAAGCATCAGCGACAAAAGGTGGGGTGGTATTGCCACCCCGCAAAATAATAAATGTGCATATAAGGCAATAAAACAAACAAGATGCATATATAAAGGAAACAAACAATACGGTATAATACACAGAAGTGATTACTTACTCATACTTACCTGTATAATCATGTCCCACCACCCTGGTGGGGTTTGAGAAGGCGTTCGTTGATGGGTAATGGGCGCCTTCTTCCTTCTAAGGTGGACAAATAATAAGAATCATCTACTGATTCCATTCTGATCTCGAAGGGTCCGAGCCATGATTGTATACTTCCCTTTGCATTAGTAGGCTCTCCTTTCTGAGTATCCCACATCCACACTAACTCTCCCTTCTTGTATTTTCGAATTTTTCGTTTCTCATTTCCTTGAAGAACCCTTGTGTATTGTATTGAGGGAGGTGGGTGGGCTTCTGGAGTAAAGGTTTCTTGTTGGGACGGATGTATCTGAACATTATCTTCATTCTTTGGCCTTTTTAGTATTTTGATCATCCCTACTTCTTTATTTTGAAATTGGTCTAGAAGTTGTTGATATTCTTCTTTCTTGGGCCACTCAATCTGGTCAAAGTCTTCCTTTGTAGTAAAAGGCATATCTTCCGGAGAGTATTCTTGAAGAGTTTGTATCTCATTCTTTTGCGGTTCATTCTCAGAAGGGGCAACGTCATGTACATGAGTTCCAGTCAATGACACGTTAAGTAACCGTCCAGTTGTCCCATCCTTTAAAGGTAAACGTAGAAAGGTGAGATCCATTTCAAGGGACTTGCCTATCATTGCACCAAACTTTCTAGACAAGAGCATTCCCCACACATCCGGAACATCAACAACTATAATGTCTATGTGAACCATCTTCTCAGGGAATTCTTTTAATCGCACTTCGATGTTTTCAATTACACCATGTGTGGGTATAGCCTTGGATTCAAATCCACAAACATTTCTATAAGGTCTGGTTACCTTCAGGCCCATCTGCTGCATGACTTTGAGAGACATCATATTTGCATCAGCACCTGTATCTAACATGCAGTTGTTAAGATATTTATTATTCATTGCAAGAGTCATGAAGAAAGGAGGGTTTTCACTGTAGTGGATCCCGAAATGATTTGCTTGCAGCATAATTGGGGGGTCCACAGGCTCAGTCGTTCTTGAAAAGAAGTTGTTGAAGCATTCTTTAATGGAAGGGATTTTAATAGCTTCTTTCAGAGGAACATTGACATGCATTTTGGACAAAGCCCCTTCAAGGTCAAAATCAAGTGTAATCTTGTCGGCTTTGTGATTTTTAGGAGGAGGAGCCTCAGATGATTTTGATTGATCACTTGTAGATTGGTTTGGGTTCCTTCTCCGATATACTTGGACTTCCTGCTTCTTAAGTTTCTCTCGTGATTCTTGGTCCAAGTTGTTGATTATTTCTAACCTTGCTGCTCGTGCTGCTTCCTTCAAGGCTTGTTGATGTTCTTCATCAGTGATGTTTATTTGAGGGCAGTCTAAAAAGCAATCAAAACTGTTTACTTGTTGTTGGTCAGCATTATAAGGACACTCATTCTCCCAATGTGCTTCACTGCACTCCAGACACCAGGGATTTTCATCCACAGCATTTGCAGAGGCCAAAGTATTTGGGACTTCATTTTCATTCTTTGGTTTGTAATTTTGATTTCCCTTTTGAAATGGCCCTTTGAAAGGAGGTCTAGGTGCCTGGGTCTGGGACTTTTCAAGTCTCACAATTCGGTTCATCATTTCCTCTTGATTCTTCATGATGCTATCTACTGAAGCTTGTAGCTTGCTAATACTGGTGCACAGATCCGAAGTAGGCTCAACATTGTGTACCGTCTTCTGCTTAACATCTATCTTCTCCCTAGGGTTGGCAAAAGGCTCAATCTTGGATGACAAAAGATTCCCCTCTATCTTTGTAGCAAGTTCTTGGGCTTCTTCAATGGATTGAGGATTTTTGTCTCTAAGGAGATACCCTAGCTGGCCATTAAAAGATCTAGTATAAATGTGTACGAGATAATCATCTTTTGGTTGATGGCTTGGGGGAACTCGCTGGAGCGCAGCTTCAAATTTGGTATGAAACTCCCTTATGGATTCATTTTCACGTTTGGCAATCCCATATAATCGGGTAAGCATCATGTTTGGGTCTTCTTTGATGCTCCACCTTTTGAGGAAGAGTTCTTCAAGTCTATCCATGGTTTTAATGCTTCCATCAGGTAGGCTAAGATACCAACGTCTTGCGACATCATAAAGGGTAGCAGAGAAGAGTTTCATGACCAAGTCTTCAGCGTCATCAACAATCGGGTGAAGCTGAAAAAATGCCTAGAAACTACTCATGTGTTCTTCGGCACTAGTAGCATCAGTGCCGGTAAACTTAGGCAACCACTTTTCATACTTAGGTGGAATTTGCCTAGGGTAACCAGGTATGGCTGATATGTCTAACGGCCTGAATAATGTAGATGACCATTGTCTCTGATTGTTGACAGGGTTTGTAGTACCGGTCTGAGAGGTAGACATGTTTAAAGGAAGTCTTTTCCCAAAAAGTGACTTGACAACAGGTGAATTAGCAGGAGGCTTCCTTTAGAGGAGGGTTATTGAACCTCCTTTTGGTTTGTGGAGTCGCCAGATAGTTTCCCTGAAACTACCAAAGAATAGGGGAAAAGGTAGTGGAGTCGCCAGGTAAGCTTACAAGAAAGTTCTAAGGCAAGGCTTACCAAAGATATGTCGTTGAGGAAAATAGACTCAGTGTTCCCCGGCAACGGCGCCAAAATGTTATCCTATAGTTTGTAGGAAAGGTTTAAGTAGCTTGAAGGCAAGGCTCAAACTGGCGTAACAAGAGCTTCCCCACCCACTGTCACCTCGATGGGGAGCTCTTTCTATTCAGGGTGGCTAATCCCAAGGGAGATGTCCCTAGTAATCTGGGGTTCTGAAAGGTATTAAGGTCTAAAAGATCAAGATGGGGGTTTCCTTTCACAGATTACTGCCAAGAGAGATAGTCAAGGATGAAGGTATTCCACTGAGAAAGGCACCTGTTTGCGAGACAAGGCAAATAAAACTAAAATGTGCTGCAGTGGTTAGTACTTCAAATGGTTAATGACTATCTTCAACATATACATATGAGCAATTATAAATGTAATTATTGACGAAGTCAATGATTGCAAATAAAGACAATGACATATAATATTACTTCTTCAATAAATACAAAATGATACTTGTTATCCCCGATATCTAGGGATAACTAGGAGATCATGTCTCGAGGCCCACATGGTCCTAGACATGGAGTACGAGAGCAGATTGACTTGAGCATGGCCCTTGAGGGCCCATATTTTCTTCTTCTCAGCCAAACTTGTCCTGTCAGCAGTACCAGCCTCCATCACTACCGGCCTGGGCTTGCATCAGAAAAGGCTCTTGCTCCATGAGGTAATTGGTCCAAGGTATCATGGTATGTGTCATATTTGATCATTATAACCTTCTTATGTATGCATTA
>ML802836.1:0-10958 GCA_009831015.1 Picea engelmannii | reverse complement strand
TACCCACAAGAGATGGAAAGTTTCCTCAAAAGATCATTCAAGCCATGTTTAATGAGGTGATATGGTTTTTAGGGATGTCCAGTCATAGTAAGACCAAGGGCAGGTGTTGTCTGTGGGTGCCTTTGTAGGAGGCGAGCTGTACTTGTCATGGATGCATTTTTTCCAAGCCCTTTATTGCCTTCATTTTTTCTTTTATTGCTTTTTCTTTCTTTTTTACTACAAGGTCTGACCAGAGGACACTGCCTTGGCTTGGTGGCCAGAGCTGACAGTGTTACCCACTAGTATCTTCGCAGAAATGATAAGCTGGCTCGTGATGAGACCCCCTTTCCTTTGGCCATGCAACCAAAGGTCACTGCCCTGGCTTGGTGACCAGATAGTGGCAATGTCATACTGCTAAATACCTATGAACATAATGGGCCGGCTCGTGATGAGACCTCCCATCCTCTTGGTTAGGTCTTGTTTTTATTTTATCATTTTTCTTAGGGTCCCTTAGTTTCTTATCGAGAGGCTTTTTATTTCCTTCTCGGGGATCCCCTGGGCGAAGCATCTCTAGGTTTTATTTCCTATGGCTTTTATCTTTTACCAGCTTCTTTTACCCCCTGGGCCTTTAGCCCCTTCTTCCCACGAGACAAAATGTAACCCTGAAAGGTCATCCTAGTGGCCAGACTAGGGGAATGGGATGGATGAGCGGGTATAAGATGTAAATATGATAAGATGGTGGGAGCGGACGATGGCTCTGCAAATCCTCCTTGGTGGCTAACCAAAACCCATGAATATCAGCTTGCTAAGTCACCCAATCAATCACCCCAACAATGGTCAAGTGGATTCGTGTAAGATCCAAGCAGTCATCAGAAATGAAAGGAACCTGATGCATATATAAGAAGGTTATAATGATCAAATATGACACATACCATGATACCTCGGACCAATTACCTCATGGAGCAAGAGTCTTCTCCGATGCAAGCCCAGGCCGGTGGTGATGGAAGCTGCTACTGCTGACAGGACTAGTCTGGCTGAGAAGAAGGAAAGATGGGCCCTCCAGGGCCATGCTCAAGTCACTCCAGCTCTCGGTACTCCATGTCTAGGACCATGTGGGCCTCGAGACATGATCTCCTAGTTATCCCTGGATATCGGGGATAACAGGGCCCAAACAACACTTTTCAGCCCTAGATTTATATTTCAAAGCTAGCCGTTTTTGCCAAAGAGTCTTAAGGAAAGAGGGAGGACCATGAGGCCTAGCTTAAGCTACACCGGAATGAGTCTCCTCCCCTTAGGGTTTTGACTTGGTGGCCCTGCCATTGCAGCACCATTAAGCCTAACTCTCCTGTCCTTAGGTTTAAATCTTCCCAAGCCTTTAGCCTCTCTCTTTGACTCCATTTACCCAAGGCACGTCTAAAATTGCAACGTTGAGTCTTCCAAGTTAAAACAATCTTTCAAACTCTCCTAAATTGAAACCCTAACTAACCCTAGCAACTTTACTAACCCTAACTAGCTGATGACGTCTTGCCTCTTTTTAACCTTTGCTTAGTATAAAAGTTGCGGCTGAGTCATCTATTGATAGACATACAAGTGTTGAATAATTTCATTGGCTTAAAAGGCAAAACGTCCACTTTATTGTTTAGCTAACCTAACCTAGATTAGAGCTGACGTCACCCTTGTAGCATAGTGACGCAACAACAACAATGTATATGTATGAGCACATTCAATGCGTTGTGATTACATAAGGATTGATTTTATACATTGAATGCAAGTACTTTTTGTATTTATTGAAGAAGTAATATTATAAACCATAAGCTTTAATTGCAATCATTGACTTCGTCAATAATTACATTTATTATTGCTCATATGTATTAAAGATAGTCATTGATATTTTGAAGTACTAACCACTTTGGCATATTTTAGTTTTATTTGCCTTGTCTCGCAAATAGGTGCCCTTTTTCAGTGGAATACCTTCATCCTTGACTATCTCTTTGGGCAAGTAATCTGTGAAGTGGAAAAACCTACTTTGACCTTTTGAACCTTGAATCCTTGATCTTTTCCTTTTCAGCACCCCAGATTACTAGGGACGTCTCCCTTGGGATTAGCCACCCCGAATAGAAAGAGCTCCCCATCGAGGTGACAGTGGGTGGGAAAGCTCCTGTTACGCTAGTTTGAGTCTTATCTCCAAGCTACTAAACCTATCCTACAAACTGAGCGATAACAGTGTCAATCCCATCCAACGAAATGGCGTTCACATTAGGTGTTTTTTGAATCTGCCTCACCAACAATCGGAGATTGTAGTAGACATATACCATGTCATTGAGGTGCTGGGATTCCAACCTGTATGAGGGCCATAAATTATAAATTAATAATAATATTATAATTTTAATTTTAATTTACAATGAATTAAAAATTTAATTTGAAAATTTGTAACCGGTTGCACTTCTTGGTGTGTATTTTATCAAATGCACTCCAGTTGCGCTCGCATCCTGAAGAGCTAAATGTTTGGCTAAGCACCCGAATGGCAAGTTTTTGTAGATGGGGTACTCTACCACCATAGCTTGTCTACCAATCATCTACAACAAATCAAAGAAACATAAGAAAAGACGTTAAAATTTGAAAGTTAAAAGTTGAAAGTTACAAAGTTGAAAGAAAAGACATTGAAAGTTGAAATTTGAAATTTAATGAAGTTTACCTGGCATTTTGGTCTTCCTATCAGCTATAGCCATTTGAAAGCCAAAAGTCCCACCAGACATCCTATATATTTCCATTTCTTTGGAAATCTCTGCACGTTCTTCATGACTTAGCACCATTCTCTCAACACATGTGAGGAATTCTTCCATAACCTCAACATCAAATCTAAAACCAAATGAGTAAGAGAATGCAGGATTGAGGTAAATCCCTGCAGCATGAATTGGGTGATGAAGTGTATTGTTCCATCACTGATCAATCACTCCCCATATCTGTAGTTGTCTCTGAAATCCATCGTCTCCCTTGTCATCATAGTAGGCACGGATGGCTTCTTTGGCCCTATCCATGGCCTCATACAAGTAGCCCATTGTGGGCTTGTCTCCATCAACAAACTGAAGAACCTTTACCAAAGGTTCGCTAATGGCAACCACCTCCTCCACTCCCACCCAGAAGCTCTCCTGGTATGACACAAGCCTACATATGGCCTCCCCCTCCGGTTTAGGGCTAAATGATAAATCATCCCACTCATGTGAAACAAAGATCGTCTTCAGGTCCCGCATACAAACCAAGATAGATCGAAGAGATATGAAGCTAGTGGCAAAGTGCGTGATTGGAGGACGCACCAACTCCCTGTTATTTGTGAATCTTCTCATCAAGCTAAGCACAGATGCATGATTATATATGAATTTTGTGATGCTCTTAGCTGATTCAACAATGTCCCTGTTATAAGGAATTTTTCCCATATCCTCTAAAATCAAATCTATACAATGTGCAGCACGAGGAGTCCAAAACAATGTAGGATACCTCTGCATAAGCATCCTACCTGGAGCAACATAGTTAGCAGCGTTGTCCGTTATGACTTGGACAACATGTTGTGGACCCACCTCCCGAATGAACTCATCCAATAAGTCACATAACAATGTTGCATCTTTAACATGTGCAGATGCATCAACAGATTTAACAAACATTGACCCCCTGGGACAATTAACCAAGAAATTAAGAAGTGTCCTACCCTTCTGGTCTGTCCAACCATCTGACATCACAATGCATCCAGTGATTTCCCATGATGCCTTAAGCTCCTCCAATCTGCTAGCACAATCAATCTTTTTATTCTGAAGGATAGGCCCTCTCAACTCCTCATAGGTAGGGGCCTTGTACCCCGTGCCAACAACAACAATGGGTTGTTCTTGGCAATATTAAAAGGAATGTCACTCCATAAGAAACACTTACCCACAAATTTATTAGCCTCTTCCTTCTCCTTTTGTTTTACCATTGACTTGATAGAAGGTTGTGCACCAGGTGTAGTTCTAGAAACAAAATACGATGAGGTAGAAGGTGGAATTGAAGCCGCTGAACTTCCCTCCTCAGATATTCCACCTGTCCTTGCAAATTGAGCTTTCTTGGCTTTGTTGTAATCTCTGGTTAAACCCAAATCCTCAAGCGCTTTGTTGGCAATATGCATGATTTCCGGGGTTGACTTTGGGCAAATATCCACTTCATGTCCCGGGATTCTTGCAAGGTGGTATTTCAGCCGGGTAATTCCCTCCATCATTCTCACCTTACACAACTTGCAATACAAAGTTTGTCGACTAAAACCCCCCTCGGGATCACCATATTTCCACATAGCATCCAATTTTCTCGGTATTTTCAATCTTCAAGTGATCAAACCTAGGGCACAAAAATAGTGGAAAAAAATTAAAATCACCATTTAATTGTAAACTGTAATAGTAAATTACTAAATACAAATGTTCAAAATGGGGGAAAAGTTGAAAACTGATAAATTAAAAAAATTAAAAAAAACCTATCATAAATTTGCAAGAATATAAAAAAAACTGTTGGAAATCAATCCACACTCCAAAATAATTTTATGGTATCTAAAAACAACAGTCCCTAACTACCAAGATGAAGGATACATAGCAAATATTAAAAATAAAAATAAATAAATGGTACAAACTGTTGCCCATAACTGCAAATGTGCCCTTGCTTGAGATAAATCAATTCCAACTTCACAATAAACAGGTTATAGTGCTCAAAATATCACTCCTCCTAGTCTTTGGCTGAAGGCAAACTCGCCCTTTTCTCCTTTGCTCTCCAAACCCCACACTTCACTTGCAAAATGACAAAAAAAAGAGTGAAAATCGGGCTTTATTTCCGGCCTTGTCCGCGTGCCAAAGATATTTTGGATCGTAGCGTGATGTTATCGCGCTATCTACGATATTATCGCAATATTTTCAAAGTGCCCAAAATAGCGCGATATTTTGCCTGATAATATTGCCGAGATTCGTTTGCCGATAATATCGCCAATATCGCGATATTATCGAGATGTTGGTAACAGAGAGATTCAATTCTATTTCATCTTCATCATAACTCTCCCATCTTGGAGATGATTCTTCGCTGAAATTTGCGCCCTACTTGTGAAATTTTGTCTATCTCTCTTGCTATGGTTTGATTTGGCTATTGGATGAAGAAGTAAGGCGCTATATTTCTTGGAGGCTATTTATTGCTTTTATGGTGGATTTTCTTTGTTAAAAGGAGTTTATCTTGTTATTGCTTGGACTAGGTAAGGAATCTTTCTTGTTATTTCTTTTTTTCTTGGTCATAAAGTTAATTTTCTAAGATTTTGGGGAGTATAAGGACATACAACCTGCTAAGCCCATCATTTTTGTCTTGGAATAACTTGTTGAATAAAGGAATAATGAGAGGAGTAAAAGGGTTTACACCCTCCTAGGGTTTTCCTTAGATAGTCTTGCTTTCCTTGGAGGGTAAAAGGGCTTACACCCCCAACGAAGTAGCACAACTAACTCCTTCATTTTTAAAGACTCCATAACCAAATAGTTAAAGGCACTAATCTCTTGCATTGGAGAAATAAAATCATTGCATTGGGATACGTAGAATTACGAGATATCGAAATTGTTTAAGTTGGAATCTTCTCTACATGTCATAAGCTTTCTTTTGCCCCTAAGGGCATCCTCTTTTAGCCAAGGATTTCATTGCTGCAATAAATTTAATGCTACAGCCATTAGGGATGCAACAAACTTCGTTTTCTTTCATCATTTACTAACTTTTCAACCGTGGAAATTGACTTCTAAACCTAGATTACTATTCTACTGGTTACGGGTTATCTTTTTGACGGTTTACTTGTTAATTTTTATGGTTGGAACTTGCTTCTGTAGTTGTTTGCTATAGCCATAAGGCTTCCCTAACACTTTTCTGATAACTTCATTTGGCAGCCCTAATTTACCATCAAAGTTCATGCTTATGTATTGGAAAGTTAACTACTGTTTTAGTAGTTCATTGTCCAATTATTATTTAATAATTTTGATGGTTAAATATGCAGTAACTAGCTATTTTACTTGCTGATATATATTTTTGTTGACTGCTGCAAATAGGGACAACAAGCTTAACTTGCTTTTCCATTGGATTGTCTAGTTTGTATCTTGTTTTTTCTTGTGTCTCGGGCAGATACAACCATCTTTTGCAGGTACTCAAACACTTGGCAACCATAAACCACCTCCACAAGCCACTCTCCACCTAGCAACTTGACCTATAGGGGCATCTCTACATAAGTATCGCTTTCCATCTCAATGCCCCCTAGGGTTACTCGGGACTCCCCCTTGTGTTGGATTTTTTCCTTCACAGAAACGAGGGAGGGTTTATCTGAGGTGACAGTGGGTAAACTCTCCCACCATTATCGCCATCCAATGGATTGGGTCGGGCTTTTCCCAACCTACAGTTTGCGCGATAACAGGAGACTTGTGGTCATAAAAAATAAAGAAAGGACCACTTATGTTAAACAGCTTTGGCAGACACTATTCACCGTTGGAGATTCATAACAAGATTAGAATTTTCTGTTGAATCTTTTAAGCAAAGGGGCTTGGGGGCTTAATAAGTTCCTTACCAGTTCTCAATATTTCCCCAACACAGGGGAAGGGATCACTCTTCCCCAGCTTTAATAAACATTGCTGGTCAGTCCTTTTGTGAAAATTTGAAGGGATCACTCTTCCCCAGCTTTAATAAACATTGGTGGACAGTCCTTTTGTGAAAATTTGATAAATATTGTTTCTGGAAGTTTCTTTGAGAAACATGCCCTGAGATTTGAGACTGCATCACATAACACAGACTCCCTTCTGCTTAGGTGCCGGGTCTCAGGGACATGTATTCCTAAATATTGTTTTTGGAAGTTTCTTGAGAAACATGCCCTGAGATATGAGACTGCATCACATAACACAGACTCCCTTCTGCTTAGGTGCCGGGTCTCAGGGACATGTATTCCACCAAAATTGGTTGGGAATTGCACCTGATCTCATCCCATTCTGACATGTCATTCAGAGGCATACCACAACAAGAATGGAACCCTGGTGGATAGCTTAATAGTACATCAACCTCACCAGAGCCAAGGTGTCATGGACAAAATTTGATACTTGAATATCTTAACAACTATCAGTTTGTAAAGTATGATAAAATCTTTTAAAGATCTCTTTGCAACATATTTCTCAACTCTTGTGTAAATACGCAGGCATAGATGGAACCGGTTTGGGAATGGCATCGCATCATCACTCTCTTGGGGAGTAAGTTTCTTTCAAGAGTAATATGCCCAGCATCTAGTGAATATCTGAATGAAATCTAACAATGGTTTTTTTTTTAAGTATGATTAATGTCAGTAGTTTTTCTTCTTCTGAATACCGACATCTTTTTTTGTATGCAGATTGTTTGAGGTTCGATGTCTGCATATTCCATCAATGTATCGCACGTCCTTTGAAGGTATATTTTTTGTCTAGTAAATTCGAATATTGATAAGCATATATGTCGCGTGAAGCAGGGGATGGATATGTCCGAGAAAGGAAATTATGGTTATGGAATTGAAATGAGGGGCAAGAAGCATGATGGAAAATAGAAGCAGAAGGGAATTCAGAAAATTAGTCTTTTCTTTTATTTTTTCCGGAAAAATGCACCTTCTATTTACATTACTGCACAAAGAGATACAAATTATGTTTTTTGACGGGAGGTGGGAGCTATATTAAAAATATAAACTTAGTCAATTTACTTTATAAGATCCATTCATCAAAATCCAAAACTTAAAATCTAGGCTTAATCGTTATATTTATTTTTCTGCCCTAGAGTCTTATGATTGTTCATTAGTATTGAGCATCTATATCTAAGATTTTATGTTTAGTTGTACAAAATTTGTGTGCAATCATTCAAGTTATGAATTGATTGCCAAAGAATTTCTGGTAAAACACTAACTCAACATAATAATTAGAAAATAAATCGTAAAGTATCACTTATAAATTAAATGTATATGCGTTGTGTTACTATTTAGATTCTCACTGGGTGAAAAAGTCCTAATCACGAGTGTGAGAATCCAATGGAAACTGAGGTGAAGAGGTAGGTGAAGGCTACAATTAGCTGCCAACACATGAGTGAAGTTTCAGTGGACTCAAGCATGAGGGAGATGACACAAATGAACGCATGTGACCCCCTAATTTGGGAATATGCGCCCTAGCTTAGGTGGATGCCACATCAGTTTGGAGAACTGCCACATGTCGATCTCTGAGGGTGCCACTTGGAACTGCATGGACGATGACTAGACCTGCTAAATATAGAAACTTGTAAAAATAGCCATCCGGTCCCAAAAATTTGAAACTTGTCGAAACTGACCCAAACTTTCCACAAATGCTTGGCATGACTAGGAGAGCACCATCATGTGTCTAATGCTAAAAATAGACACTGCTAAAAATAGACACTGCTAAAAATTAGAAAGTCCTCGCATGTCCATGATATTACACTCATTGAGTTCGATTTTCCGCAAGGAATCTGAATCCGCAATCACAATCGACATGTGAGCCCTGGTGCTCGACCTACTAAAAATAGAAAGTCGTCTGAATGCCCTTGACTTTATACTCATTGATCTCGTCTTTCTGCAAGGGATCCGAATATGCGATCAGAACTGAAATGCGATCCCTGGTGCTCAACTTGCTAAAAATAGTAAATTGGGCCACATCATCCCGTAAAAGATCCAAAAGACTCTGGATGTCTCAAGGATCAATATTGTGCTCTTAGACTCTAAATCTGGGGCTTGGAGCAAAACCTGCTAAAAACATAAAGTTCTTGCATTTTTCCCGGAAAAGTGTCATCGAGCCTAGAATCCTATGAGGACTCATACTGTATGCTCAAAACTACCCCAAACTGTCAAGAGACCCATTCAAACCGTGTCTCCTAAATATTAGCAACACCTGCATCTCTCTTAAAAAGCATGGAAATTAAGTCATCTCTGACTTTGAACCAAGCAACCATGGACTGATCATGTACCTGCCCCATGTGTGAACCAACCTTCTGCTCAACATAAGTGCTAAACTCTGGGAAAATCTCAGTATGCCAACCAAAACGTTGCATGTTGGATCTTAAGCCTCAAGATTTTCAAGGGTGAAAATCTAGGGGTTAACAAGCCCTAATGGTTGTAGCATAAAGTTATAACAACAATAAGATGTACTTGGATAAGCTAGATACCCTAGTGGCTCAAGCAAGCTAAAAGCCTGTAAAATTGGTTCCACTTCAAACAAATGAAATATCTCAACAAAACACGTTATCCAATGCAACTATTTTGTTTCTCCAATGCAATTTTCAGATTAGTGCCTTTAATCTATTAGGTAAATGGAGCCTTGGTTATAAGGGTTGGATCCACGATATCTCTAGGGGTGTAGGCCCTTCTACTCCCTAAAGCATGCAAAACTAACAAAGGTAAATCTAGGAGGGTGTAAGCCCTTTTACTCCTCTTAGCAACCTTGTAGAAATGATTTATCAAATTGGACCTTGGTGGAGGGTGTATGCCCTTATACTCCTCCAAGGATTTAGACAAGAATACTAGTGAAACAAGAAGAAAATACCAACAAGTGCAGAAATTCTCTTACCAATTCTACAAGATAGCAAGAACAAAACCCTAGTTTACCAAGCAATTTCCTTCCACATGCAAAAGAACAAGTCTCCAAGAGGTGCGCACCACCTTAGGTCCACAATATACCATAAAAAACATCCAAAATTGTTGCACAAGACAAAGATAGTCCAAAAATGCCCAAGTAGGGCACAAATTTCAGCCAAGTAGCCTTCTCTAATGAGAGAGCTATGATAAAAATGAAATGAATTTGATTCTTATTTATACAAAACCTCTAAGAAGTGTTTGTCCATATTTATCTAGGGTAAACCAAAAAACAATGGAGCCATTCCCCGTTGTTTTTCTCCTTTACAAAGTAATTTAAATTTAACTTAAAATTTGCACATAAAGAAACCCTAAAAGGTGACGTCAACCCCTTCTACGGTGACATCTTGGCACTTTATCAATTCGTTGAGAAAAAAGGAGAAAGTAATTGGGCCTCTTAAGGCTTCCTCTTCATGCACTAGGCTCGTCTCCATAATGCAAAGGATCCTCCTCCTACAAAGGTGCCAAGTGTCCATCAAAACGTCATCATCACCGCCAAACCCTAGCCCCAAACAAGGCATCAAGCTCCAAGATGCAGCATTTTATCCTCCAAAGGCAAGTCGTCGGGCTTGTAAGGGCTAGGTGAGGTCCTCCAAGGTGTCTTCCTTTGCCTCCAAAGGCAACGTTCATCCTCTGTCTTGCCCCAAGGCCTAGGCTATGACATCCAACCGGTGGGCTTCCTTTCCCAATGAAGGCCCTGTTATCGCTCAGTTTGTAGGAAAGGTTTAGGTAGCTTGAAGTCAAGGCTCAAACTGGCGTAACAGGAGCTTCCCCACCCACTGTCACCTCGATGGGGAGCTTTTTCTATTTAGGGTGGCTAATCCCAAGGGAGACGTCCCTAGTAATCTGGGGTTCTGAAGGAAAAGGATCAAGGGTTTAAGGCTTCAAAGGTCAAAGTAAGCTTTCCCTTCACAGATTACTGCCAAAAGGATAGTCAAAGAGAAGATATTCCACTGGATGACACCTGTTTGCGAGACAAGGCAAATAAAACTAAAAATGTGCTGCAGTGGTTAGTACTTCAAAACATTAATGACTATCTTTAACATATAGAGCAGTAACGAGTGTAATTATTGACGAAGTCAATGATTGCTATAAAGACAAAGGCTTATAATTACTTCTTCAATAAGTACAAGAGATACTTGCATTCAATGCATAAAATCAATTCTTGTTAAATGTTAATGCAATAAATTTGCTCATACACCAATATTGTTGCTGCGTCACTATTGCAGATTTAAGGTGACGTCAGCCCTATTATTAGATCAAATTTGAAGACAATGAGAAGAACGTTTTGTCAATTAAGCTTATGAATATGATC
>ML802835.1:171370-236059 GCA_009831015.1 Picea engelmannii | reverse complement strand
GAACAAATGTCTCATCATATTCAACTCCCTCTACTTGTGAGAACCCTCTGGCTATAAATATCACTTTGTATTTCTCAATGCTTCCATTAGCTGCATGCTTGATTTTATAAATCCATTTGGAAGTCACTACAGACTTCTCTTTTGGTCTCAGAACAATATCCCATACATCATTTTTCAATATAGACTGATATTCTTCTGTCATGGAATCTTGCCATACCTATTCACCTGAAGCTTCTCCATGACAAGAAGGCTCAAATTCAATGATGTGGCTCGTGGATGAAAGGTAGCTTGAGAATCTCTTTGGTCTCTTACTCTCTCGTGGTGTCCCTTGAGGGGTTGTATGTCCCTCTGCTTCCTATAGAGTTTGTCGAGCCCAAGCAGGCCTTTTATGTCCTACTGCAATATCTCTCGACATGTCAAATGGAGCAACTGGATCAGCTGGAACAACTGGAATAATGTATGTCTCCCTTTGAACCGTTGAAGAGGGAGAAGGTATTGTCTCACTATCAATTTCCATTTGAGATTCTCTGGAGCTTTGGAAGGTTATCTCTTCCTCAAAAGTAACATCTCTATTTATCTCAATCTGTCTCTGACCAGGAATGTAGATCCGATATGCCTTCGAAGATTCATTGTATCCCACAAATTCACCCTTTCTCCATGAAGGTTCTATCTTGGATCTCTTCTCTTTGGGCACATGAAAATATACTGGGCACCCAAATATCCTGAAGTCTCCAATCTCATGCTTCACTCTGATGAAGGCTTCTTCTGGAGTTATGTTCTTCAAGATCTGATGAGGACTCATGTTCTGAACATATATTGTTGTCATACATGATTTTTCCCATAGAGTCATAGGTAGACTCTGATCATGTATCATTGCTTTGGTTGCCTCGATGATAATTCTGTTCTTACTCTGTGCAACCCCATTTTGTTGAGGGTTGTAAGGGACTATGAACTCCCTCTTGATCCCTGCTTCAATACATATATTTTTGAAATCCTTGGAGGTGTATTCTCCTCCATTATTTGATCTTAATACTTCGATATTTCTTCTGGTCAGGTTCTCAACCTGAGCTTTGAATTCTTGAATTTTTGCAAGGACTCCATCCTTGTTCTTCAATAAGCAAATCCAAGTTTTCCAAGAGTGATCATCTATGAAGAGTACATAGTACAAGTATCCATTCAGAGAGGCAACAATCATTGGCCCACACACATATGAATGTATCAATTCCAAGATTTCCTTAGATCTATTGTCACTACTCAAGAAGGACCCTTTAACATTTTTTCCAAGAGCACATCCTTTGCAAACACCTTTATGTTGAACTTGTATCTCTGGAAGACCTGTTACCATTTTCCCTAGAGTTGGGAGAGCTCTATAATGGATGTGAGCAAGTCTCCTATGTCATAGATCACTTAAACTGATAGTGTCATGTAACATGTTCTGGACTGGTCTGATGGTCAATCTGTATACGTTGCTTTCTCTAACACCAATTACTTTGGCATAATTTATATGTGAGTCTTTGTGCCATTCAAGAACTCTTCCTTCTGAAAAGGTAACCTTGTAGCCTTTATCATCTAAGGCAGAAATGGAGACAAGGTTCCTCTCCATCCTAGACACATATATTACTTCACTTAGTTGAAGTTTCATATCAGAATCTAGTTGGAAGGTAAAAGTTCCAACCCCTTTCACATTATATTTGGCATCGTCTCCAAGGACAACATGTAGATTTGTCTCTTTCTCACCAAAATTTGTCAGGTGATCCCTAAAACCGATCATGTGCCTGGAGGCAACACTATCAATTAACCAAGTATTATCATTGGTAGGGACCATACCTGAGAGTGCTGAAATGTTGATGTCTTCATCTCTTTGAAGTCTTGGCTTCCAGGAACTGAGTTTGCTTAATCCACCAAGCTTGCCTTCCATCATGGTTCTATTCATCGTATTTTAGATTCTTCACAAACCCTTGTCAACAGGGCTAGAAAACCTAACGGCTAGGCTAGGCTAACAACTTTAGGTTTTTTTGGGCTTATGACTGCCAACAATAAGCCTTGAAGGATAGAAGGACACTAGTGAGCTGAAGAGCTCCTTCAATGAGTTGCAGAAACCCTAATTCTGAAATTTCTGTAGAAATTTGTGAAACCCTAGAAACCCTAGGGCCAAAAAATCAAAATGCTCAGAAGTGTAATCTAAATCTTGTTGGAGGTGTACTAAAGGAGGTCATACACTCCTATGCACTTTTTATCCCCAACGTCCAAGTATTAAGTGATAGAACACCTTAGAAAGGAGGGTCATACGGATTTTCTAGAAACCCTAGGACGGTCGTACGGTTCTGCAAGAGAGAGAGGATGACCAGAAATGCTTGTGCAATGGGTTCTTCAAGACCTATGATCTGATACCATGTTGATTTTTCATTAAGCTAGGCTCAAGCATGAATTTCATTCCAATTTTAGCATTTTACTTGACAATTTGTTTCACCATTAACAATTTGTTGCAACAACCAAGATCACAAGAAGAAACACTATGCACAAGTACACAAGAAGTATCCTGGGAAACCCTTCTCAACAAGGGAAGAAAACCCAACCAATACTTTGCCACATTCTTCAAGAGAAAGACCTCCCATACCATAAACCTAGCACGCAAAAGGGTGCTAAAAAAACCTAGAAAGCTAGCGCCCAAGAGAGGTGCGCACTTCTGCCCAAGAACAAGTACTTGCTGAAATTTCCAAACTCACACTTGTGTTATGTTTCCTCAATGGGGAAATTGCATTCATTTATATTAGATTGGACATATCAAAAGTAGTGTCTATTGGCACAAAAAGGCCAACCTCAATAACTCACAATATAATTAATAATTACCATATTAATTATCTTTTACATTAATTATCTTTTACATTAATTATCTTTCACTTTGTGGTGGGGCCGACCTGTACCCTTTACATCACAAATAGGGTTACAGGTAAGTCTGACTCTTGGACAATATAGCAAGGGATCTCATACACCCACTAGTGCTCATCCACTAGGGGCACGTCCATCTGTGCTCAGCCACGGGGACGTCCACATCTCTATCTCACTATGTCTCACATGAGAATCGTCAGAATATACACTCACTAGTGCTCAACCACTAGGATCACGTTCACCTGTGCTCAGCCATAGGCACATCCTACTCAACGGATCTCTATCTCACTGCATCTCACATGAGAATCATTTGGAGTATCACATCATTTCAACTCTCTAGACAGAGGAGAATAGACAATCATTTAATATCCATATTAGAGAGAACGACACACCCAACTCATGGTCTTCCTCACCCCGCATAGGGGCACACAACGTTCCATCTCCGTCTCAGAGAGGAAGCACACACCCATCTCATGGGCACACCCAACTCATGGTATTTCTCACCCCACACAGGGGCACTCAACATTCCTTCTCCGTCTCAGAGAGGAACAACACACCCATCTCATGGGCTCTCTCTGAGGCCGACTCACTCAGTCTGTGTCCTGGAGGATGTCTCACGCAACTGTAATCATCAATAGCCTGGAACAAGTCTTCCATGATACTGTAGTTGTGAGTGGCCCTTGCATTTTTATTATGTTTTGTGCATCAAAGAACACCCTTCGAGAGGTGAAGCAATGTCTCAAAGGATGGCTTCTCAATCTAGAGAGAGCCACCAAGTTGGGAAGAGGAAGCTCGCTCCTATGTGGCAGGATTAATCTTGGGAGTGTCGTAATTGAGAGCTTGAGCTTGGAGATTAACTGTTTGGACACACATGTAGATGGTGGCATTCAAGGATGACCCCTCCGATTGAGGGGTACCTTCCATGCCCCCTTGTGGAGGGGCATGATTTGACGCAACCATTTGTTGAGGCTGGGGAAGGGGAGGATGCTTTAAGATAACAGTTTGTTGGGAGGCCTTTTGTTGTGCCAAGTGTCGGTGGATCTCATCCTTCTTCGAACATTGGTCAGTAGGATGGACCTCCCCATAAATCGTGCAGGGGAATTGACTCTTTTTCTTCTCTTTCGTACCTCCCCAAGATTGTTTTGTGTCTGAGCATTCCCACACTCATTATTAGTGTTTTTATTTTTATTCCTTTTCTTACCTCCATGTTGCTAAGGATTCTTTGATTGTGTGGATTGCATCGATTTCACCTCAGAGGTTTGAGTGGGGACATGTGTAGTTAGAGCATCAGGCCATGTAGTCGATGGGTTTGATGAAATATTCATTTGACCCAGTTAATCAGCTAAATGTCCCATAGAGGCATTGGAAATAGAACCAACTAGACCATTGGCATGGGGTCCTGGGTTTGGTTTATTGGATCTGTTGACGACCTAGGAGCATGCGGGATAACATAGTATAAGGTGTCAGATTGAGAATAAATGAGATTTAAATGTTGGGCACGTAGGATGGATTTCTCCTCGGTATCCACCCCTGCCATAGAAACATCCCTGATAGTGGATCTAAAAGAGACTTGACAAACCACTCCATAAGGAGTTGGTCAAGAATTTGGGTTTTGATGAACCAACGTCGTCGCCTCCACTAATGAATATGATCGAATATGTGGGTGGAAGTATCTTGAAGCAAAGACATAAACAACTCTATTACTATCTCATATCATATGGGAAAGTGGAAATGCGTCAAAAATGCCATAGCCAAGTTATTAAAACTATTAAAGGAAGCACCTTTGAGTTCAATGCACCATTTTTCCACACCTCTGGTCATAGATCGTTGGAAAAGACATAATTGTATATTGGCATTCATTAAAGAGTTAGATAAACACCATAAATGATAAGTCATAATGTGTTTGAATGGGTCTTCCCCTGACTTTCTGTCAAACTTGGGAATGTATGATGGGAGCTTCGCAAGTATGGCCGACCATATCGAGTCATGGCAGATGGGGTCATTTGTCAAATGTGACAAATCAACCAAGTCTAACGTCGGCAATAAAGGAAATGACATATGGGCAACTAAATATCGGGATGAGGATGAAACATCTTGAGACCTAGATGAACCTTGAGGTCCCCCCACATTGTTATTTCCAGAGGGATTTGATGTTCCTGAAGGGTTAGTGCCCCTAGGGATGGGAGCAATACTAGGAGCATGATTTCTCCCAGGATTGAGCATACCCCCAAGAGGATTTCCCTCAGGAGCACACATGGACCCTAAAGGAAAATTAGCTCCTAAACCAAAACTAGCCTTAGGAAATAACCCCCTAAGACCAGAGGTAGGGATAAAGGGATAAGTACCCGAGTGTGTAAAGTTGCCCCCTGGGATGGGAGTGCCCCCAGGAATAATGGTATACATGGAAGGTATAGATCTTCCAGAAATCGTTGTGCTACTCCATGGGATATTGAATCCCCCAGAAAAATTGTTGCCCCTAGATTGACTATGAACAACCCCAAACCCCAAACCCACTAGGTATACTACAACCGAAAGGAAAACCAACACTCGACATTATCGAGATACTTATAGGTGTTGAAATATTGTAACTGCGAAGACTATTCTATTTATTATTGAGTCATTATTCATTATATCAATCCCCTTTTATGAATTGATCATGTCAGGCATTGTAAATGACCAAATCCCCTTTTGCGGATTGGTCAAACCCTAATTGTATTATGCAAATTAAGAAGTCGGCCCCATGCCTAATTAAAGTGGTTTTAACCACTAAGAAGACAAGTCGACCATGCCCAGTGAAGAGACACCTTTCCTGCGCCTGCCAGCTAGTATAAATAAAAGAGGCTAGCGCCTCATTATCTCACTCACTCATTCACTAATCAAGTGTGCAAGTTTGGTAGTTGCAGTTGGGAGAAGAAGGAAGAGAGAGGCACATTGCTCAATGTTGGATATTCTCTAGTGTTTTGATTTATTGTCTTGGCATTGTCTTAGATATCTATATTAAGGAAGTTTTGTTGGGTTTTCTCCCCCATGAGGGTTTCACAGGATAATATCTTGTGATTGTGTTTCTCTCAGTGATACTACCTATGTTATTGTTATCTAGTAAATTGAAAATAAACCTAATAATAGCTCAAAACTTAACATGGTATCAAATTTAAGATGAAGAGAGCACCTTTCACTATATAAGCAAAAACGTCATTGTTGTCGTACAAGAAAATTAGGGCTTTTTGTTGGAGAGGAATTTTTGCCTAAAAACCATCTAGAAAAGTGCGCTCTACCCTAGTGAATATTTTGGCAGCTTGAGCGCACCTTTTCAATGGACAGATCCCCCGGAAAGTCAAGCCCTAGTTTTTTATTAGTACCAGAAAACCACAAGTACCAGAAAACCAAAAAAAACCAGAAAACCAGAACTAGTACCAAAAGTACCAGTCCAGATTTCCGCAAGCTTAGTTTCAAGGGGTAAAATTTGGATTTTCATAAATCTGACTACACCAGCTTACTCGCCTCAGCTCAGTGCATCTAGCCCTGGATCAGAATTTCAAAATTTGAAGGTTGAAAAATTAGGGTTTTCTCATAAAACCCTAAGTTACAGTTAAAGTACCAGTTGTAGGATAAGTTGCAGTTGTAGTGAAAGATTTTGTAAAGTGGTGGCCATCCTTAAAGTTAAAATCCTCTGAAATTTTGAAGGTTTTTTACCTATCACCGCCTCTATCGAATGGAACCACCACCCGTCGATACTATCAGAGGTATGTACTTACATATGTTTCAACTATATTATTCTAAGGGGTACTTGCAAGAGAAAGAATCTCCTATCATATATCCAGAAGGATCTCAAATCCAACATACTCAGAAGACTAATGCACCCCAAGTTTGATTATATTGATATGCATCTATTTGTTATGACATTATTTTGACCTTATGAACATCTAGGTGGTATGTTGAAATCATACTAACCATTGGTCAAAATTATCAAGGTTGATTAAAGTTGAGTTTATAGAGCTTATGCTCTAACTTAGATTTCTGTCAAGATAACATATTGTCTTAGTACATAAGAAAGGTTAAAGAAAGCACTTGTCATCTTGAGTGAAGGAGACTTGGAAGAAAAGAAACACACTCATTCTTTAGGACAAAACTCCAAGTTCCAGGTTTGATTGATTAAGTTGATAAGATTCAAAGTTACACATGACAAGTTGATAACTACCCCTTTACAAGTAAACACTATAGTTGACGTAGCAGTCTTTAAGAAGTATTATACTTGGTAGCATGTGAGCATATTGAGATAAATGCTTAATGTAATCATTTACCAGATACAACTAACATCTCCTCTAGGAGAAACTTCTTGTGTTGGTTCCAAGTTACCTTGGATGAATGTTTGATCACAACACTAGAAGAGTGTTGATCTCATTTCGTATTGTATTTCTTACTTTTGATCTTTGTTTCAGGCATGTCACAAGTGAAATATCTAAAGGAGCTATTGTGACGATTATTCGTGCTATTGTTTTATTTACTATTATCAAAAGAGTATTATTCTTTCTTGTTGTTTTGTTGACCTTGTTTCAGGTCACAGGTGATAACCATGAGCAAGCTATAGTGAAGGTTGCAGAAGGCAACAAATTAGATGAGACATGAAGTAAACTATGTACATAACCATATACAACATCCATGTACCAAAGAAGATGAAGAAGAAGCTATCTTTTGAAATCCAGAGTATCTCATGTGGAGATTGATTGTAAGGAGCAGAAGGCTCCAAAGATGACAATACATTAGAAAAAAAAATTGTTCAAAGGATAATGAAGCCACCTTGACAGGAAGTAGAATTCACTTGAACTATGACTCAACTTTTCATATTTAGACTTGGTATTCAACACCAAGTATACCCCATAAGAGATGATGAAGTCCTTGTAGACTCAGAAGAAATTGAGAGTAAGCCTGATCTCAGAAAGGATCATATGAAGAAACAACTTCCAGGACTGGGAGACGGATGCCATGAGAAGACTAGATTGTAGCTTCAGAAACTTATAGGAGATATGAAATCTCCTGGGAATATTCCCTTGTTTCAGTGACAGAGAAGGAAGCCAATCAGAAAGACTAGAATATGGTTTTTTCCACGAGACTAGAAGAGAAGTCATTATTAACTTCCAAGATTGATCTAACAGATCAAGCATGTTACAAATGTACAAATCCTGATGAGTGTCCATAGGATTCTCCCAACAAGAGGGAGAAGACTATGATGAGACACTTACTCCAGTAATTGAAGAAATATTTCCAGTATTCATGAAGACAACCAGAACAACCATGATTCATATATAGTATGAGATGCAGGAGGAGCAATCCCCATATTTAAAATTAAGTGGCGGTTGATGCAGTACATTAGTTGGGTCATGGATAGATGACTACAATAAAAGATAGAGTTACCTCCATGAAAGAAGAAGAGATACATTTAATATCAGTTATTGAGCCACCCTTAGTTTCAGATGAAGTTGTTGCCATGATGGAGTAGACAAGTTACTCTCTGATTTCAACAGTCATAGTGAGAATGGAGCAACCATTCTCAGCTTCAGAGCAACTGCAGGTGCAGAGTCCCAGTTCCATAAGGAACAGTTGCAGAAAGAGGAGAGGACATACTCTCAGGCAGTGAGACAGATAGTGCTATGCAGAGAGCACATAGAGCTAGCACATGATTGTGTAGATTGAGTTGCAACTGAACAAGTGTACCAGATTGGTACAATGTAATGTGAAAATTTGGTTTGAAGTTGAAGATAGAAAGACTCAGGTCTGCAAGTTGGAGAAGGCTCTGTACATGTTGAAGCAAGCTCCTAGAGTTTGATATGGCAGAATTGACAGTTTCTTGATGAGCTTGGGCTTTACCAAGAGTAAAGTTGATTCTAACCTTTACCTCAAGGTTATGAATGATGAGCCAGTGATGTTGCTACTATATGTAGACGATGTATTCTCGACAAGATGAAGAAAATCTCATCATAGATTGCAGAAGAAGCTCGCTATAGAGTTTGATGAAAGACCTAATGCATTATTACTTAGTTCTCAAAGTTTGGCAGAGCCCAGAGAAGATCTTCCTTAAGAAAGGGAAGTATGCAGTTGAAATACTGAAGAGCTTGATATGTTGGAGTGTAAATTCATGAACACACCCATGGAAACAAAGTTGAAGCTTCTGGTTGATGCTACGTTGTCGAGTGAGATTATTGGTTAGATGATGTATCTGACAAATACCAAGCTAGCTATATGGTTTTCCTTGTGTTAGTATCTGGTAGAACCCAGACGTGTTCACCTTGATGATGCAAAACATGTGATGAGATACCTTAAGGGTACATTGGGTTTTGGTCTCTGTTATACTAGAGATCATGAATTCAGAGTGAGTGGTTATATCGATTCAGATTGGGTTGGAAGTGTCTATGAGAGAAAGAACACCTTAAGATGTTGTTTCATTCTGGGGTCAACAATGATCTCATGGCAGAGTAGGAAGCAATCAAGTATTGCTCTCAGCACGACAGAAGTGGAATATATTGCAACATGTTCCGCCAATGGTGAAGCCATATGGTTTCGGATGTTGTTGACAAATCTATTTGATCTGGAGATGGAAGCCACTGTGATCCTATGTGATAACCATAGTTGTATAAATATGATTTGTTCCGTGATGAGTTGAAGCACATAGAGATCCGGTATCACTTCATTCGTGATATGGTGTAGAGAGGAGCCACAAAACTTCATTATGTTGGCACAGATGAACATGTTGTTGATGTGTTAACCAAGCCTCTCTCTCATGTAAAGTTTAAGCACTTTCGAGACAAGCTTGGTGTAGTCTGAAAGGACCTCCCTCGAAAGGGGGAGTAGTGTTGATGCCAACCTAGTGCTAAATATTTCCAGCTTCGTGTTGATGTTGTTGTGATGCCAGCCTAGTGCTGAACATTTCCAGTTTTGTGTTGATGTTGTTGAGATGCCAGCCTCATGCTGAAGATTTCCAACTTCATGCTAATGTTGTTGAGATGCTAGCCTCATGTTGAAGATTTTTAGCTTCGTGCTGATGTTGTTGAGATGCCAGCCTCATGGTGAAGATTTCCAACTTCGTGCTAATGTTGATGAGATGTCAGCTTTGTGCTAAATATTTCCACCTTACTGTGGATGTTAATGAGATGCCAGCTTTGTCTGAAGATTTCTAGTTTAGTGTTCATGTTGATGATGCTCCAACCTTCGTGCTGTGATGTTTTTATTGTTGATGTTGTATCAACCTCGTGTTGTTATAGATGATGATGATGTATTAGTGTTATACTAATCCATGTTGATGCAAAGGATGATGATGCCATTCCAGCTCCTTGTTGTGGATGATGATATTGACGATGAGAAAAACTTTCGATGATTTATAGATATGCCAGTCAATGTTCCATATGTTTTTGATGTTGCTTCCCTCTCTCTCTCTCTCTCATGATGATGTTGTAGAATACCCTTCTTGTTAAGGGGAAGTGTTGAAATATTGTAACTGCAAATAGTATTTTATTTATTATTGAGAAATTATTCATTATATCAATCCCCTTTTTTGAATTGATCATGTCAGGCATTGTAATTAACCAAATCCCCTTTTGTGGATTGGTCAAACCCTAATTGTATTATGAAAATTAAGAAGTCGGCCCCCAGGCCTAATTAAAGTGGTTTTAACCACTAAGAAGACAAGTCGGCTCTACCCTGTGAAGAGACACCTTTTCAACGTCTGCCAGCTAGTATAAATAAAGGAGGCTAGCGCCTCCTTATCTCACTCACTCATTCACTCATCAAGTGTGCAAGTTTTGTAGCTAGAGTTGGGAGAAGAAGGAAAAGAGAGGCGCATTGCTCAATGTTGGATATTCTCTAGTGTTTTGGTTTATTGTCTTGGCATTGTATTGGCTATCTATATTAAGGAAGTTTTGTTGGGTTTTCTCCCCCATGAGGGTTTCCCAGGATAAATGTTGTGTAACTTGTGATTGTGTTTCTTTGAATGATCCTACCTTTGCTATTGTTATCTAGTAAATTGAAAATAAACCTAATAATAGCTCAAAACTTAACAATAGGGATTGTTGAGGTGGAAGGAATTATACTACCCATGATAAACCCTAGCTTTGGCCCCCCACTAGAAGGATATACAGGTGTGGGCATTGAAACAGATGAGATGGGTGTAGGAATGCTCGGTATACTTATGGAAGGAAACTCGGACGCAGTCGACAACCCCCAAATGGAGACACTCGAAGAAATGGAAAAATAAGGTGTAGGTCCATTTTGGACAACAAAGAGGACATCGTTGGGATGCACTTTGTAATGTTCATCGATGGGCTTGAAGGATCAGCCACACTATACAAAACACTTAGACCCGACATGATGCGAGGATCACTAAACAAAGATAATGGCTCGCTAAAGAGTTCCCTGACCTAGAGAAGAATGGGGGCATTGGGACTAGTCAAAGGAGGGATAAAATGGGGTGGTGTATGTTCTTCAACCATTTCAATTTCAAAAGAATCACTCTCCTCAAGTATCTTGTGAGACTCTTGGAACTCTCGATCACCTATTTCTCTTCTTTTAAGAGGTGGTTGTAACTTTTTTATGGGTGCAAGTCCTCATTGGCGACGGGACTAGCAGAGCGGTGTTCAACCACGGTGGATGAAATATGTTAAAACTTGAAACAAAAATCAACCTAAGGTCGATGTACACTCGGGACCAAAGAGAACACTCCTAACAAATCTAGGCTAACAACAAGAAAATCGATGGATCAAGGGGCCTTCCGAAAACCAACCCTCTGGGATATATCAAGTCCCCAAAAGATTAACCAATGAAGGTGTGAGGAACAATTACAATAAATCTCATGTAACAGCCCTACCTTTATTAAGGCGGGCACCCTCCGGGAGAACTGAAACAAGGATTCAACATCTGTCCCAGGTACTTTGGGCACTTACCACCCATAGTCACCTCTGAAGCTACCTAGAAAATGTCATTAAGGATATCACCTCACACTCAGTGACGAGGAGAATAGTCGAAGGTCTGACCACACATAAGGGCAGGGTAACTATGCCTAAAAATTCAAAAGAAATACCTTGCAAGGAGGTGTGGGCACTAATGAAACTCATGTATACGTAGTATTCAAAGCATTCTACCAAACAACAAGACAAGCAAAGAGGGGATATCACCCTACTTGCTCCAATGTGACCTTGTTTTTTACTCCTGCGTTAGAGGAGCTTCCTGACACTGTGTAATAATTGATTTGTTCTTTCTTTAATGACTCTAGGTTTAGTTTCGGTGGCCTTGGAGAGTTTACTCTCCAATTCTTTTCCAAGGGCCTATATCCTACGCTAATGTTGGTGTGCTATCAAGAAAAAGAGTCTAATTGATTTTAGATTACACGATCTTTTTCTTACAGTTGTTATTAGTCAAGGAAAATAAATGAAACTTCAATTATGTGTTATTGACTCTTTCTAATCCAAAGCAATGCAAAAATGAAGTGAAGTAATGCAATATTTTCACTTTAGATGAAGAAAACCTTTATTTGCAAGATTTACAATGATATAAACAACCTCACAATAATAGACCAACCATGAAAGACAAGCAAAAAATATAAACAAGATCCTTCAATCAAACACAATGATGCACTTTGTACACTATTGTGAAATATTCGTATGTACACTATTTGTTTTTGCATTAATATATTGTCTCAAGTGGCCATGTTTGTTGGGTCCATGCACTATTTCCCTCTTTGAAGGTTTTAACCACGTAATACACTCGAGTATTGATCTTTGATCTATTTCTATGAGCAATTTTGTTAAGGTGTTCAATCTGTGTGAATATACCATCACTATTGAACATGGTATCACAACGCATATGTCTCAAGTGGCCATGTTGGCTAGGTCCATGGACTATTTCCCTCTTTGAAGGTTTTAACCATGTAATATGTTGGAACACCACAATTTTGAACTTTTGAGTTCTATAGTTCTCTCCCCTTAGGAATAAAATCCTACACAAAATGGCCTTTTAATTTTAAAATCAAATTCATTGGTTGTCATTTAATAACAAAGTGTGTGTGTTATCCGTCGTCGATGAGTTCCCTTAATTTGATCAAACAATCCTAATAATCTCCGTAGTTCTGGAGCCGCATGAATTTTAAAGAATAAGCTCCTAACGGTCACTTCAGAGCTCCCATAAGTCTAAACGATAAAAACCCCAAAGCTCCAAAACCCGAAACTAACAGCCCGCGGTAAACCCTAAAGAACGCACAAACTCGAGTCATAGGACATATGTCTTTTAAATATTTTATAAGCTGACATGTGGCACTTATTTTTGAAGTTTTCGTTGGATGATTCACACGCTCTCGGGTGACACGTGGAACCTATCTCTTCTTGATACGTTATCTAGAATGACGTCATCTCCACCACGTCACTCCAGGAGATGCCCCTTCGGGAGTTTTACAAAGAGCGAGTTCACAAATCACCGAAGTTTCGAATGTCGATGCATTGGATATTTCAAAGAGTAAAAAACAATTAATGAAACATATAATAACGAAAGTTAAACCCGATTAATTAAGACTTAAGGAAGATTACTCTTAATTATTTACTTCGCGGTTTCGGATTTTGGGAAACCTCTCTTGTGCTATTTTCAAAACCCCCGAAGTCCGAACTTTTAAAACACTCAAAGTTAATTCAATGTTTTAAAACTCGGTTAATTAAGTTGTAAAAGTAATTTTTCAAAAATTAACTACGCCACAGATTCGGGATTTGGGAGACTTCCACCTTGTCACATCCAAAGCTCCTGAACGCAAACCGTTGAAGTATCAATGGAATTTATGATCGATTAAAGGTAATGATTTCAAACGAAGATTGTGGATTTCCAGGTAGTCAATTCCATTGAGGGTAATAAATTCCTCATCAGTGAGTTTATACGAAAATCGATAAGCTCTTGTTTGAATAAAAGTAATTCAATTTTGAAATCATTTTCACCTTTCACAATTAGCAGCTTTATCTATTAGAAAACTCACAGACTTTCTCTATAACAGGTAACCTCACTATTTTTCTTTAGAGATTATGGCACCGCGGAAAATGGAAAAAAAGCATGATGCAACAAGAAAAGATTCAAACCCGAATGCAGACATTATTTCAAACACTACTCCGCGAGTCGCGGACGCCATTAAAACTTGGACACAATTTTTTGAGATCCTGGAACGAGAAATCATCAACTGTCCAGAAGACTCTACTGAAGAGGATGATGACTCTTATGCATCTTAGCTTAGACATATAGCACAGTCGGAGCTGCACAAGATAGTTGCATGAACGAGAATCATGCCTTACAATGAAATGATAAGTTGGGCCTTCAAACATGTTGATATCCAGACCAGGAGCATCATCAATCACCAACAGGTTGTCGTTGGCTCTTTCTGACCAGAACATCTGCAAGTAATGTATAAATTATCTCCTGGTCCTAAACATACTTACAATGTCGCATTCCTTTTAGAGTTCGAGAGAAAAGAATGTGTCCAATACACTAGGAGCAATAACGATATAATCAAGACCTGGTGGGGACATTCAAAGAGATTCAGAACCGACGTTCATGGAATGTATGCCAAAGCGTCTCTAGACGCTCATATGTTGTATGTAGCTATGATGCTCTGTCACTTGTTTGGGAAGAAGAGACCTGCACATTTCTCGGTGGAATGGGTAGCCATCATGAACAAGGTAGCCGAGGGTTACACTTTCAATTGGGCCAAAATGCCATTAGATAATTTGGCCAAGGAAATCGTTGATTATAGAACAACGAAATAAAAAGGTAAGCATTCCCCTTTTTACATGTCTGCAAATGTTATGGATGCCATTTGCTTCATGACCCCTTTTCCATTGATGAACTGGAGTTGGACCCCGACCAGTTCTGAGCCAATTCATTTTTATCACTCCAAGTTATGGGAGGAGAAAGCTAAGGACTTCTTTTATGAAATTTGTCACAATGTCATAATACTTGTTCACATAGACCTTTATGGCCACCCGCCTCCCCAAATTTTAGATAGGATTAGGGGACCAACATCTTAGAATCCCTGGGGAAAATTGAGATAGAAATGAACTAGCAAAATTCCAAAAAGAACAAAGAAGAAACTCTAGCAGTCATTCAAGGAATGAGCCAGATTGATCTTCTTAAAATCAATAAATGGCTAGTTCATCTAAATTCACTGTTTCAGGCCACAGTCCAAGAGGTGAACAAGATCCAAGAAAACCTGCCTCAAATACAAATGAAATTATTCGCTTTCGAAGTAAATGAAAAAAATTGAGCCCTCAAGGTTCATGGTGGAATTGATGGATAGATGCACCCAATGCATTGAACATGGAAAAGCAAGCATAGCTGGGAGCAAGTGAGAAAATGTGCAGTGTCCATTCCTTCCACCCTTTCTAACCTTAACTTATCACACCTCATCATCATACCCTTGTTCCCTCATCCTTCTTTCCATAAATGATTACTCTTCCGTGTGACCGTTATCCATCCCTTGACGAGCCTATGATGTGTTATTCATCTGATTATCCTCCCTCCATGACCTCGACTGTAATTCATTTCCCCGCTAAATATATCTGAATGGACAGATGGCAACGAAATTAAACGGCTAAGAAAATATGCCAAATGATTAAGGTGGATTTAATGACAGGTATACCGAGCTCAAAGGACTAAGGAAAAGGAGCGTTTCTACCAATAGATGAAGAGACAGAGGAGAGTGCCAACGAAACTCATCAAAATTTACACGTTGTTGTTTTATTCAGATGTATATTATTTTTAGTTAAATACTGTAAGAAGTCCAACGGTTTTTCAGTTGTGACAGATTTTGCATAAATACATAGATTTAATATCTATTCATGGTTGCTTCTTGCTGAATGTAATGAATAAACTCTCTTTTTGAGTATTAATACAAGTGCAGACAAAGATTCTAATTTTCGTTCAATTTGAGTTATGTGTTTCCATTTTCCTGAATTTCTTTATGTAATTCCTTGAAGAGCGATTGGTTGTAGTTTAGTATTACAACTATTGTCATCATATTATACCAGTAATTCATTTGGTAAACAATTTTTCCTCTGTATTTACTATGAGTAAAACAATACCTGTGATCTATGTGAATTACTGCATTTTATATCATGTTCAAGGGTGTGTTCTCTACTTTTCTTCCACTGCAAACAAGGTGAGACTCATCTATAATTGATGTTTGGCTTTGTTTAAAAGTTTTGCAACTCTTTTCCACACCATTTAATATTGTAATTGTGGCTCAGATAACAAAATAAAACCTTTGTATTGTCCTATTATTAATTTCATTTAAAGATTATTTCTCATAAAAATGAAGGTAGGAAAAGCGCTCATTAAAACATTTTCTTTAAACACTATCGATGCCCGCCATTATTCTTTGAGCCTTAGGATTAATCTTAGGAACAACATCTTTTTGGCGTCATTGTCGGGGACGAAGAAACGAAATCATTTTCCATGGGAAGAGGACAAGGTAAATTTTGGTCTTTGATGGTGAACAAAGATTGAATACATAAGGCTTATTTTGTTTTTCACTTGGCGACTCCACCGTAGACAAAACTAGAATTCGGTCGAAAGAATACCATAAAAAACCCAGACGATAAGCAAACTACACCAGTGTCAGATCCCAAAAAATTGTTGAAACCAAAGGGATATCTCAGACAGACTGTTGCATCAGCAGCTAAGGTCTATCAACCCAGAGTTACACAAGCTAATGCTAAGGTTCCCACTGAATAACTAACCCCTAAAGAAAGTCTTAAACAAATTCATTCTACAAAGGCATCAACTAGTAAACCTAAGGTTAAACTCAAAGCTCAAGAAGTAATTATTTCTGAGATCAAAATTGAGATTGACCTGACAGATACTTTTACCAGTGAGTACAAAGGATCCCTTTTGATCCCCTCTGTCATTGACACTCTGTCAGTTCTCTCCTTTCCCGAAGTAAAGGTTTATGTTTCCCGAAACACTAAAGAGTATTATATATACCCATATTCATCCCCTATTGCCTCTCCTACATATACATCTGGTAAACCTGAGGAACCCAGCTCAAGTTTCCCTTTTCCCCCTCATATATATCTTTCGTCTCCTTGCGATATTTTTCCTGAACTTCATTCGCCACACCCGAAGTAGTCGAAAGATCAACAGTTCAGTCCTTCGAAGTTTTTGAAAATCTCGTTTTTGTTGATGAATGCAGCTATAGGAGACATCCTCCAACTTACAAACCTGTGAGATGTGGAATATAGAAGCTATGTGAAGCCTTACTCTCAGCTTACAAACCTAAGAGAAAGCCCCTAATAAGGGTTCATGGTTCTAGCTCAAGATAGAGCTAGGAACGTAGATATGACCTCCTCCATGACGTGAGAGGGAAGAACTCCAGATGATTATCCGATAGAAAAGTGATTTGTTGAGTTAGAACGTGCCTGTGGCTGAGCACAATGTGAATGTGGGAAATCCCAAAAGATATGGGCATATCATCATGTGAACATAAATGAAGATGATGTGATGGCCTCCTCTAAGCAGCAGAGTTGACGAGAAGACTCTAGATGATTCTCCTGTTGGTGGCAATGGGAAACCAAATCTGTAGAGTGGACGAGCACAGGTGAACGTGTGAAGATATGGTTCATCTATGTAATGCAGTGAATCAGAGATATGGCATCCCTATGGATGTGCCCCTAGTGGGTGTATCAGATCCTTTGTTATATATTGTTCAAGAGTCAGACCTACCTGTAACCCTAGTTATTATGTAAAGGGTACATGTCGTCCCTATGTTAATATGATTAATATAAATAATATAATTAATAATGTAAATATTAATTATAATAATAAAGTATATTTGACTTAGAGAGGTCGGCCCTATTGTGCCAATAGACGCCCTTGTTAATTGGTCAAAGTCTAATATAAGTAGGAGATTATTCTCCATTGTAGAATCATATCCTTCTCATATGTTTTGGAAATTTCARCAAGTACTTCTCTTTGGTAAAKGTGCACACCTCTCTTGGGCGCTAGTATTCTAGGGCTTAAGCACCCTCTTGTGTGATAAGTCATTCTTGGTGGTGAAAGGTCTTTCTCTTGAAGAATATAGCAAAGGATTTGGCTGGGTTTTTCTCCCTTGTTTGAGAAGGGTTTCCCAGGATATATCTTGTGTTCTTGTGCATGGTGTTTCTTCTTGTGATCTTGGTTGCTGCAACATTCTTGTTTATGGTTAAGACATAATGAAATTGAAATGAAATACATGCTTAACCTAGCTTATGTAAAATCAACATGGTATCAAAGCATAGGTCTTGAAGATCCCATTGCACAAGCCTTCTTCAGATATTTTACTCTCTCATTTGCAGAAACCGTACGACCCTCCTAGGGTTTCCAGAAAATCCGTACGACCTCCTTTTTCAGAGAAGTTTCACCACTCAAACTTGGATGATTGGGATGAAAAAGACTTAGAAGGGTACAACCTCCTTCAGTGTACCTTCAACAAGTCTCAGAACTAAATTCTGAGCATTTTCAAAATTTTGACCCTAAGGGTTTCTAGGGTTTCGTCAAAATTTTGAATCATATTTTTGAGAATTTCTTGAAGAAACTATCATATTTAAAGGCTTATTGTTGGCAGTCATAAGCCCAACAAAACCTAAAAGTGATAGCCTAGCCTAGCCGTTAGGTTTTCTGGCCTAGTTGAAAAAGGGTTTGTGAAGAGCAATTTCATGATGGGAAGCAAGCTCAACACAAGACTCCAAAGCAATGAAGACATCAACATCTCAACACTCTCTGGTATGGTTCCTATCAATGAACATACTTGGCTAATTGACAGTGGTGCCTCTAGGCACATGACCAGTATTAGAAATCATTTAACACACTTCATTGAAAAAAAGACACATCTACACGTTGTCCTTGGAGATGATGCTAGATATAGCATGAGAGGAGTTGGAACCTCCACCTTCCAACTAGATTCAGATATGCAAATCAAACTAGAAGAGGTTCTATATGTACCAGGAATGAAGAGAAACCTTGTCTCTATTTCATCACTTGAAGACAAAGGTTACAAAATTACTTTCTCAGAAGGAAGAGTCCTTGCATGGCACAAAGACTCTCATATCATCTCTTCAAAAGTAATCGACATCAGATATAACAACTTATACAAGTTGACCATCAAATTAGTTCAAGACTTACTACATGACACTATCAGTCTAAGTGAGTTATGGCATAGAAGGATTTCTCACATTCATTATAGAGCTCTTCCATCTCTAAGGAAAATGGTAACAGGTCTACCAGAGATCCAGATCCAGCATGAAGGCGTTTACAAAGGTTGTGCCCTTGGTAAAAATGTTAAAGGATCCTTTCCCAACAGTGAAAACAGATCCAAGGAAATCTTGGACTTGATCCATTCAGATGTATGTGGGCCAATGACTGTTGCATCCTTAAATGGGTACTTGTACTATGTACTATTCATAGATGACCACTCCAGGAAAACTTGGATCTACTTCCTAAAGAACAAGGATGGAGTCCTTGCCAAATTCCAAGAATTCAAAGCTCAGGTTGAAAACTTGACCAGAAGAAAAATCAAAGTATTGAGATTAGATAATGGAGGAGAATACACCTCAAAAGAATTCATCAATTTTTGTATTGACGCAGGGATCAAGAGGGAGCTCACAGTTCCGTACAACCCTCAACAAAATGGGGTTGTTGAAAGGAAGAACATAACCATCATTGAAGCAACTAAGGCAATAATACATGATCAGAGACTACCCATGGCTCTATGGGCATAAGTATGTATGACTACAGTATATGTTCAAAAGCGTAGCCCTCATCAGATCATGAATAACATTACTCCAGAAGAAGCATTCACCAAAGTGAAACCTGATATAGGACACTTCAGAATATTTGGATGTCCAGTGTACCTTCATGTACCCAAAGAAAAGAGATCCAAACTAGAACCTTCAAGAAGAAAAGGTACATTTGTAGGATACAATGAATCCTCAAAAGCATATTGAATCTATATCTAAGGAAAGAGACAAATTGAAGTAAGTAGAGACGTTACTTTTGAAGAAGAAGTAGCCTTCCAGAAATCTAGAGAAGCTCAAATGGAAATAGATGGTGAAATAATATTTCCTTCTCATTCGGAAGTTCAGAGGGAGACATATATTTTTCCAGATGAGCCAACAACACCAATTGATCCAGTTCCTCCAGCAGATTCGGTTGCCCCAAGTAATATACCTAGAGACGTCACTATTGGACATAAATACCTGCTTGGGCACGTCAAACGTTAGAAGAAGCAGGAAAACATAAAGATCCATAAGGAGCAATTAGAGAAAGCAAGATACCTAAGAGATTCTCTAGCTACCTTTCAACTACGACTCACATTATTGATTCAAAACCAACCTGTCATGGAGAAGCATCGGGTGAACAAGTATGTCAAGATGCCATGACTGAAGAATATCAATCTATGCTAGAGAATAATGTATGGGATGTTGTCCCAAGACGAAAAGGGAAGTCCGTAGTAACTTCCAAATGGATTTACAGAATCAAACATGTTGTTGATGGAAGCATTGAAAAATATAAAGCAAGATTCGTGGCCAAAGGGTTCTCACAAATAGAGGGAGTCGACTATGATGAGAATTTTGCACCAGTATCCAGATATACCTCCATTCGATCCATCATTGCACTGGCTGCTTCCATGGGCTGGAAGCTACATCAGATGGATGTAAAGACAACTTTTCTCAATGATGAAATTGAGGAAGAAGTCTATATTGAACAACCAAAAGGTTTCGTTATACACAACGAAAAATATCATGTGTAGATTGAAGAAAGCCCTGTATGACCTAAAACAAGCCCCACGTGCTTGGTACGAGAAAATGGATAGTTTCTTGATGAGTTTGGATTTTAACAAAAGCTCAACCGACCCAAACTTATATTATAGCATTAATGGAAATGAATGCTTGATTCTAGTTCTATATGTAGATGATCTTTTCATCATCGGCTCAAAAAGACTCATTGTTGAATGCAAACATGCATTAACTGCCAAATTTGAAATGAAGGATTTGGGCCAAATGCATTATTTCTTGGGACTAGAAGTATGGCAGAGATCAGACGAGATTTTCCTAAGTCGAGGAAAATACACCTTGGAGATTCTGAAAAGATTCCAAATGATAGACTGTAAATCCATGCCAACTCCAATGATAATGGACCCGAAGAAGATGAATGACACCGGTTCAAGAGACGTAGATCCACATTTATATCGACAACTTATTGGATCCTTGATGTATTTGGTTAACACCAGACCATACATTTGCTATGCAGTGAATGTGCTTAGCCAGTTTATGAGCCAACCAAAACATACACATTGGATAGCTGCAAAACACATATTGAGATACTTACAAGGCACAATTGGTTATGGCCTAAGATATGCAACAAATGTGAACCTAATCCTGGAAGGGTATGTTGATGCAGACTGGGTAGGAAGTGCAGTAGACAGAAAAATCACCTTAGGTAACTACTTCACCCTAGGTTCAGCCATGGTTTCCTCGTGCAGCAGAAAACAAATCTCCGTGGCTTTGAGTAAAACAGAGGCAGAATACATTGCACTAAGCATCGCAGTTTGTGAAGTTGTATGGCTTCGCAAACTATTGACAGACTTGTTCGATCATGAGATGGATCCGACTATCATTCATTTTGACAACCAGAGTTGTGTGAATCTCTCAGATAACCCAATATTTCATGACAAATCAAAACATATTGAAATCAAGTACCACTATATCAGAGACATGGTACAGAGGAAGACAGTTCATGTTCAATATCTTTCCACCCATGAAAAAATTGTTGCTATCTTCACTAAACCACTTGCCAAGACAAAGTTCAAGTATTTCCATGAGAAGCTTGGCCTGATGGAGAATGCCTCCCTAGATGAGAGAGAGTGTTGATGAATGCAACTATAGGAGACATCCTCCAGCTTACAAACCTGTGAGATGTGGAATATAGCAGCTATGTGAATCCTTACTCTCAGCTTACAAACCTGAGAGAAAGCCCCTAAGAAGGGTTTGTGGTTCCATCTTGAGACAGAGCTAGGAACGTAGAGATGACCTCCTCCATGACGTGAGAGAAAAGAACTCTAGATGATTATTCGGTGGAAAAGTGATCTGTTGAGTTAGGACGTGCATGTGGCTGAGCACAAGGTGAACGTGGGAAATCCCAAAAGAGTTGGGAACATCATCATGTGAACATAAATGAAGATGATGTGATGGCCTCCTCTCAGCAACAGAGTTAACAAAAAGACTCCAAATGATTCTCTTGTTGGTGGCATTCAGAAAGATGATCTGTAGAGTGGACGTGTCTGTGGATGAGCACAGGTGAACGTGTGAAGATCTAGTTCATCTGTGTAATGTAGTGAATCAAAGCTATGGCATCCCTATGGATGTGCCCCTAGTGGATGAGCACTAGTGTATGTATCAGATCCTTTGCTATATATTGTTCAAGAGTCAAACCTACCTGTAACCCTAGTTATTATGTAAAGGGTACAGGTCGACCCTATGTTAATATGATTAATATAAAAAAGATAATTAATAATGTGTATATTAATAATAATAATAAATATAATAAGTATATTTGACTTAGAGAGGTCGGCCCTGTTGTGCCATTAGATGCCCTTGTTAATTGGCCAAAGTCTAATATAAGTAGGAGATGATTCTCCATTGTAGAATCATATCCTTCTCATATGTTTTGGAAATTTCAGCAAGTACTTCTCATTGGTAAAGGTGTGCACCTCTCTTGGGCGCTAGTCTTCTAGGGCTTAAGCATCCTCTTGTGTGCTAAGTCATTCTTGGTGGTGAAAGGTCTTTCTCTTGAAGAATATAGCAAAGGATTTGGCTGGGTTTTTCTCCCTTGTTTGAGAAGGGTTTCCGAGGATATATCTTGTGTTCTTGTGCATGGTGTTTCTTCTTGTGATCTAAGTTGTTGCAACATTCTTGTTTATGGTTAAAACATGATGAAATTGAAATGAACTACATGCTTAACCTAGATTATGGAAAATCAACACTTTTTATCCCCCGAGGTCTGTCTCCTAGACTTTTAATGGCAAGTGTTGAAGGTGTTGGTGCTGGTGGCGCAGGAGCTGGTGGACAAGATCAACCCCCTAGAATATTTTCCAAGGTAGCTGTTAGATATGCTCCCTTGGTCCTTCCTATTGTCCTGCATTATTTGCCTGAAAATTACATGAAGAACCTCCCCAAATTCATGGGAGAAGGATATCTAACCGCAACAGAACACATATCCTTTTTCGATCCGTTTGATGATATCCTTGGCATCGAACACAAGGACGTTTACTCAAGGATGTTAGTACAAACCTTTGAAGGACAAGTGAGGACTTGGTTCAGAGGACTCCCAGTAGGTTCTATATGACCATATGATGATCTAGAAAATTCCTTCCTGAGACGGTGGGGCGAGAAAAAGGACCATCTTTATTATTTAACTGAATTTGGGGCTTTGAGAAAGAAGACTTTTGAACCAGCCCTTGAATTTATCCAGAGGTTCAATAAGTTGTATCACAATATCCCAACCAAAGTCAAACTTTCTCAACCAACTGCAAAAGTAACTTTTGCAGTGGCTTTCGATTCCGACTTTTCTCTACTCTTAAGAGAAAGGAGATGTACCACTTCATCAGGAATGCAAGATGATGCTATAGAAATTGAGTCCAATATGATGGCATCTAGGAAATTAAAATCTAAGGTTGAGATGGGAGCCAGAGAACCCAGGCATTTCAAAGAGCAGGCAGGACCCTTGGGATCCGGAAAGTCTGCAGAGGAGAAAATGGATGAGATGGCCAAGGTTATTAAGGATTTATCAAACAAAATTTCCAGGATGGAATTAGATCAAGCCAAACCTGATCCATACATTAGAAATCAATTATGGAGGAACCCTAACCCTCAGATACAACAAAGACAAGTAAAAAATGAATATCAAAAGATCCAAGCTTCATTTAAAACCGAAAATTTCATGTAGAGGGATGAAATGAAATATTACGAGGAGTTAGAAGAATATCTAAATAACCTTAGCGATGGCGATCTTGAGCCACACTTAACTAGGCAGGATTATGAGAAATCTTTAGACCAGGAATCCATGTTTAATAATGATCAAAACATCAACAATATGGGGGACTCTATGCATCAAAGTCTCGTCGACTCAATAATGGTCGAACTTCAACATAAGTATGATTTAAGGCCCAGAGAGAAAAGTTCTACAAATGTTCCACATAAAAATATTTTATCACGAAGTAAAGCGAATGAGGCGGTAGTTACTAAACCACCAACTGAAACACAAGCTGCCCGAACAAAGCAAGTTGAAACAAGAACAATGCAAACTAAGAATCCGGAAAATACAAAAGCAAAAGTTCAAACCAGGGAAATTGAGAAAATAATTGGAGGCTCCAATTTAGAAAATGAACTTAATAAAATCAAAATCCTAATGCCTCTGGTTGAACTTGCAAAAAACCTGATTTATAAAAAGAAAATCGCTAAACCGATAATTTTTTCTGATGTTGAAAGTCAAGCTAACGTTATTAATCTGCAGGACGAAAAACCTACGATCATGTTTGGTCCACACATCAAAAACAATAAGGATTATGTTGCTCTATTATATATTACACTAACTGTACACGACCATTTACTCCACAATTGCATGTTAGATTCTGGTGCCTCTCATAATTTAATGCCTAAAATTATCATGGAAAAGTTAGGCCTCGAAATTACCAGACCTTATCAAGAGTTGTACTCATTTGATTCTAGAAAGGTTAAGTGTCTAGGTATGATTAAAGATTTGGTAGTAAATCTTGCTCAGATCCTTGTGAAAAGTATCATAATGGATGTGATTATTTCTGACATTCCTGCCAAGTAGGGCATGCTTCTATCCAGGTCTTGGGGCGCCAAGTTAGGAGCATCAGTACAGCTGGACATGACTTATGCTACAATCAGAATTTTTGGTGGGCAATTCACGCAACTGTACAGAGAAACTAGACTGGTGTATACTGTAAGTGACCCTCAAAACCCAAATAATTACCCAATCTATGTTGCTGATCAGGACTTAGGAAATTGTATATTATCTATAGATGACGATTTTGAAGAATGTACAAAAGAAGAAAATAAAAAAATAGAAATAACAAAGAAAAATGTAAATGTTAGAGAAGGAATGTGGAATATGTTCTTCGACGATGCCTCATCCTACGAAGGAGCAGGAGCTGGGGTTTTATTCATGGAACTAGGTGATGATTATGTTATTCCATTCTCTTATAGATTACAATAGGAGGTCGATTATACGAATAATGTCTGCGAATATGAAGCTCTGGTTTTAGGATTAGAAGTTGCAAGGAAGTTAAAAATCGAACACCTGATAGTTTATGGTGATGCAGAGCTTATTGTAAAACAAGTAAAAAAACAATATCAAGGTAAGAATCCAAGGTTGAGATCATATATGAATTGTGCCTGGGATCTTATAGAGAATTTCTTCTCATCCTTTAATATTCACTCTATTCTCAGGATGAAAAACCAACAAGTTGATTCCTTGGCCAAGGCTATTGCGACCTTCATACCGCCTATTGTATTGAAACTAAAATATCACATCGAGATGAGACATAGACCTTCGATCTCGAACAATGTTCAGCATTGGCAAGTGTTCGAAGACGATGAACAAATCAAACAGTTTCTGGAAATGGTTGATGAGTTTTCAGAAACTCACATAGATAAGGAAAACCAGAATGATCCTGCTTGGATTATACAGGAAGGGGAGAACCGAGAAAAATTCCAAGACAATATTGCAAACCACTGCATGCTCTTGCTTAAGAACAATCAGATTCCCATAGGCCTAGTCCCCTTAGAAAGGTTGTTTGAACAGGATGACATACCTTTTAAATATACCTTACGACCTCAACCCAAAGAAGTTGAAGACTGTAATGTAGGTATTGATAAAGATCCCAAAATGGTCAAAATATCAAAATACCTTCTGACCCAAATGAAGAGTAAGTACGTTGAGTTGCTTAGGCAGTGCAAAGATGTTTTTGCGTGGTCTTATGATGATCTGAAAACTTACGATACCTCTGTTATTGAACATAAGATTCCTTTAAAACATGGTATTAAACCTTTCAGGTAGAAGCTCAGACAGATAAACCCTATTCTCCTGTCAGTGATAGAAAGGGAAGTTAAGAAGCTTCTCAATGCAAAAATCATCGTTCCAGTCAGGTACTCTGAATGGGTAGCAAATTTGGTCCCCGTTCGAAAGAAAAATGGCGAAATAAGGCTCTGTGTTGATTTCAGAAATTTAAATCGATCGTCCCTCAAAGAAAACTACCCACTCCCGAAGATGGATCATGTTATAGAGAAGGTAGTTGGAGCAAACAGGATTTCCATGATTGATGGTTTTTCTGGATATAATCAGATCGTTGTCCATGAAGACGACAGAGAAAAGACTGTGTTTACCACTCCATGGGGAACCTTTATGTACAATAAAATGCCATTTGGTTTGATGAATGCAAGAGATACTTTCCAGAGAGCGATGGATATCACGTTCATCAGCGAGAGAGACAAATTTGTTGTTATTTATCTTGATGATTTGACAGTTTTTTCCAACTCTGATGCAGAACATTTGCTGCACCTTAGAAAAACCTTCGAAAAATGCAGAAAGTTCGGTTTGTCTCTTAATCCCAAGAAATCACATTTTTCTATGCAAGAAGGTAAGTTTTTGGGCCATACGGCGTCAAAGGAGGGAATCAAGGTTGACCCTAAGCGAGTTGAGGCTATTGACATGATTAATATCCCTAGGAATAAAAAATAAATCCAATCTTTTTTAGGAAAGATCAACTTTTCTAGAAGATTTATTCCCAACTTTGCTGAAATAATCAAAATGATTATAGATATGTTGAAGAAGGACAATGAAGTGAAGTGAACTGCAGAAGCTAAAGCATCTTTCGAGCATGTCAAGAAAGTTATAGGGGAAGCACCAGTACTAGCAAGTCCAGACTATACGAAGGAATTCTTAATCTTCTCATTCGCTTCTGAACATACTGTTGTAGCGGTACTCCTGCAAAAGAACGAAGAAGGGTTCGAACAATTGATACCCTTCTTCAGCAAAAGCCTCAGGGATGCAGAATTAAGATACGATATACTTGAGAAGCAAGCTTACACAATGGTGAAGGATCTCAAGGCCTTCAGAACATATGTATTGCATTCCAAAATAATCGCTTACGTGCCAACAAACGTTATCAAAGACATCTTGGTTCAGCTAGACAGTGATGAAAGAAGGGGTCGATGGTTGGCTAAAATTCAAGAGTTTGATCTTGAAGTGAAACCGACCAAGCTAGTCAAAGGTCAAGGCCTGGCGAAGTTGTTAGACAAATCAAATTTCAGAGCACTCGGAATAAATAACCTCAAATCACACGAATCTCTCCTGGACATAGAGGGAATTGACAATTAGTCGCCTACGATTCAGATTGAAGATAAGTTCTCTTCTTCTACCCGGTATCGTGATATTGTTACGTACCTCCTTACCCTTCAATGCCCAAATGACATGACTCCTTCAAAAGCAAGGACTTTAAAACTACATGCGATTAAATATTGCATTGTTGATGGCAAGCTGTACTGGAAGGATCCTCTAGGTTTCTTGTTATGTTGCCTAACAGAAGTTGAAATAGAAGGAGTCATTGATGAATTCCATGAAGGGATATATGGGGGGAATCATGCCTAGAGAGCAACAACCTACAAGATTTTTAAAGCTCGATATTATTGGACAAAGTTATTTATTGATGTGAATGCGAGGGTCAGGGCCTGCAATTCGTGCCAATTGTTCGTTGGCAAGCAAAACCTCCATGCCCTACCTTTAATCCCAGTAAAATTTGAATCTCCTTTTCAACAATGGGGCATAGACTTCATCGTAGAAATTCAACCGCAATCAAGTGCTCAACATAGATGGATTCTAACCACTACCGATTACTTCAAAAAATGGGTAGAATCCATACCAACTCTGAATGCTATGGATTCAATAGTAATAAACTTCTTGGAATAAAACATCCTATTGAGATTCAGTTGTCCTCGGAAAATAGTCACTGACAACGCTCAAGCTTTTAAGTCCATGGCAATGATCAATTTTTGCCAGAAATACAATATTGTTTTAGGTCATTCCACAGCCTATTACCCTCAGGGAAATGGATTGGTCGAATCGTCTAACAAGAGCCCGATGACTATAATAAAAAAAGTATTGACAGGAAATAAAAAATCTTGGCACATACACCTAAAGTACGCCCTATGGGAGAACCGGATCGACACCAAGAAATCGATAGGTATGTCTCCTTTTCAATTGGTTAATGGTACTGACGTTGTCCTTCCTATGAATCTCGCTCTTCCTGTGATGAAACTCTGGTAGGATGTAAATGAAGATCCAAACAACGTTACGAGAAAGATGAATCAAATCATTGAAGTTTAGCAAAATAGAGTGGAAGTAGATGATAAACTTCAAAAGTACCAGGATAATATGAAGGCTCTTTTCGATAAAAAAAGCTAAAGATGGGGAGTTTCTTCTCGATGATCTAGTTTTAAAGTGGGATGCTAGAAAAGAAGATGCAGGGAAACATGGCAAGTTCGATCATCTCTGGTTAAGACCATTCAAGATTACAGTTGCCGAGGGGAAAAACTCTTTCTTACTGGAAAATCTCGGTGAAGAAATCCTTGACGCTCCTATCAATGGGTGTTACTTAAATCATTTAATGCAGTAGTCATATTTCAGATTCCCATTGTATATATCGGTTTGGATTGACGTTCGTTTTCTTTTTTCAATTTGCCAATTTTCTTTTCTTTTGTAAATTACCCAGGTCATTTTATTGGTTGTTGTAAATAAATCATGTTTACTTGACATCATCAAAACATAATGTAAAAGAATATGTATCACATACCATCTCTATTCTGCGGAATTTTCTAACATTTTGCATTTCATTCCTGTACAAAATACTCATTGTTAAACAAGAGATACAGATGCATCAAAACCCGACACTTATTTTTCAAAACGTTCAATTTCTCTTAGAACACGTGATGAATTAATGATCTGCCTGATTGAAAGTTCAAAAGGAAAACGAGGTATGAGTACTTACCTTTCTAGTTCAAATAAGATTTTTTAAGGAATTCTTGAAACAAATGGGAAGGAAGCTTCACTCGTAATAGTATTGTCACCCGACCTAAAAAATCAAATAAGTATAAAATGACAGCTTAAAGGGTCATACTGATAAATTTTAAAGCCATCTCTGAATCAAAAATAAAATAGTAATAAACACGTTGGAAGGAATTCTGAATTAAATACACAAACTTATGTGGGATTGGAATTTTTGTGTCAGGTCTTCCAAATTCTCATTGGGTTACTTTTGTCTATCCCCAAGTTCTTACCCACTTTAGATTTTCTTTACCCTTGCTTAATCTTCATAAAAAGAAGGAAGCTCACCTTGACTTTGAGAACTCAAAAACATATTTCCAAAGAAAGGTTAGGCGGAAATCTTTTTCCTCCTTGGATTTCAATTGAAAAAGTATGTCTAGGCTAATCCTAATAATTTTAGCTCTTTTATCAGACTTTAAATTGACTAATTCACTCAAGGTTAATTTGTGGAAAGATTAATATTCCCATAAATTTCTCCCCTATAGGTGAAGGTGTATTGAAAATTGGAAGAGAATTAGTTTCAGAGTATTCTCAAAATCGTTGACAGACCTTCTTTTCAAAAATTTGAAACAGATATCATCCCTTGTGTGACACATACAGATTGATTGCTCCCAATTCAAAATATTAAAATAGAAGACATATGGTGAAAGGAAATTCATAATTTGATTGCCCCCATCTAGTCCAAAAGATATGATGAAAGGAAATTCATATAATGATTGCCCTCATCTCAACAAAGTACAAAAATATTGATTGAAATGGTGAAAGGAAATTCAATGGGAGAAGTGGACAACTTCACCGAGGTACTGAACAGGCTCGCTGGCAGTGAAGCAATGTCTATGATATCTGCAAGGTTGTCATACATATCCATATAACACACTATGTCTTCTAACTCTATTTCCGGTGATATTTACACTCTGAACCAACTAGGGACTCCCTAAAATAAATCGTTACATCTGCTTAACCTTGATGCAAATGAAGTCAGTATGAGTCTAATATTTCAGTTAAAGCTATTTTGATTATCTTAAACAATTCTAAAATCAATTTTAAGAAAATGAAATTTTAATAACCTGACTTAAGAGCAATTAACTGAAACTGTTTCAGAGGTTCTCGAGATTTGGTCAAGTTCGTTCTTTTATGAATGATTAATTCTTGAGTAAAACTAGAAAATGTTTTTTCACAAAGCAATAATGACTCCATTTACCCAATAAAGGCACTTGGTCTATTGTTCTTTCGTGCCTCACGGGGAGCCACAATCCCTAGATGGAGCCTATGTTGGAACACCACAATTTTGAACTTTTGAGTTCTATAGTTCTCTCCTCTTAGGAATAAAATCCTACACAAAATGGCCTTTTAATTTTAAAATCAAATTCATTGGTTGTCATTTAATAATAAAGCGTGTGTGTTATCCGTCATCAATGAGTTCCCTTAATTTGATCAAACGATCCTAATAATCTTCGTAGTTCTGGAGTCGCCTGAGTTTTAAAGAATAAGCTCCTAACGGTCACTTTGGAGCTCCGCGCTTCGGACGTTCCCATAAGTCTAAACGATAAAAACCCGGAAGCTCTGAAACCCAAAACTAATAGCCCGTGGTAAACCCTAAAGAACTAATGAACTCGAGTCATATGACACGTGTCTTTTAAATCTTTTATAAGTGGACACATGGCACTTATTTTTGAAGTTTTCGTTGGATGATTCACACGCTCTCGGGTGACACGTGGAACCTAACTCTTCTTGACACGTTATCTAGAATGACGTCATCTCTGCCACATCACTCCGGGAGATGGCCCTTCAAGAGTTTTACAAAGAGCGAGTTCACAAATCACCGAAGTTTCGAATGTTGAAGCATTGGACATTTCAAAGAGTAAAAAGAAATTAATGAAACATCTAATAACGAAAGTTAAACTCGATTAATTAAGACTTAAGGAATATTACTCTTAATTATTTACTTCGCGGTTTCAGATTTCGAGAAACCTCTCTTGTGCTATTTTCAAAACCCCCGAAGTCCGAACTTTCGAAACACTCAAAGTTAATTCAACGTTTTAAAACGTGGTTAATTAAGTTGTAAAAGTGATTTTTCAAAAATTAACTACTTCGCGGATTCGGGATTCGGGAGACTTCCACCCTGTCACATCCAAAGCTTCCGAACGCGAACCATTGAAGTATCAATGGCATTTATGATCGATTAAAGGTAATGATTTCAAACGAATATTGTGGATCGCCAAGTAGTCAATTCCATTGAGGGTAATAAATTCCTCATCAGTGAGTCTATACGAAAATTGATAAGCTCTTGTTTGAATAAAAGTACTTCAATTTCGAAATCATTTTCACCTTTCACAATTAGCAGTTTTATCTCTTGAAAAACTCACGGACTTTCTCTGTAACAGGTAACCTCACTCTGTTTCTTTAGAGATTATGGCACCACAGAAAATGGCAAAAAAGCCTGATGCAGCAGGTGAAGATTCAAACCCGGATGCAGACATTCTTTCAGACACAGCCCCGCGAGTCGCGGACACCATTAAAACTTGGACACGAGTTTTTGAGATCCTGGAACGAGAAATCATCAACTGTCCAGAAGACTCCACCGAAGAGGATGATAACTCTTATGCAGCTAAGCTTAGACATATAGCACAGTCGGAGTTGCAGGACCGAGAATCATTCCTTACAACAATATGATAAGTTGGGCTTTGGAACATGTAGATATCTAGACCAGGAGCATCATCAATCACCAGCAGGTTGTCGTTGGCTCTTTTCGACCAGAACATCTGCAAGTAATGTATAAAGTCTCTGTTGCTCCTAAATATACTTACAATGTCGCATTCCTTTTAGAGTTCGAGAGAAAAGAATGTGTCCAATACGCCAGGAGCAGTCATGATATAATCAAGACTTGGTGGGGACATCCAGAGCGATTCAGAACCGACGCTCATGGCACGTATGCCACAACGTCTCTAGACGCTCATATGTTGTATGTAGCTATGATGCTCTGTTGCCTGTTCGGGAAGAAGAGCCTTGCACATTTATCGGTGGAATGGGTAGCCATCATGAACAAGGTAACCGAGGGTTACACTTTCAATTGGGCCAAAATGCTATCAAATAATTTGGCCAAGGAAATCGTTGATTATAGAACAGCGAATTCAAAAGGGCAACCTGCCCCTTTTTACATGTTTGCATATGTTATGGATGACATCTGCTTCATGACCCCTTTTCCATTGATGAACTGGAGTTGGACCCCGACCAGTTTTGAGCCGATTCATTTTTATCACTCGAAGTTATGGGAGGAGAAAGCTAAGGACTTCTTTTATGAAATTTGTCACAATGTCATAATACCTGTTCACAGAGCCCTTTATGGCCACCCGCCTCCTTGGATTTCAGAGAGGATTATGGGAAACCTAGGCAAGCTCGCAGATTGGTTCATTGAGGAGAATTTCTCCTACATCAGAGTTTTTGGTTGCTCGGTTCCCCCTCATGCTCTCCCACAATTTTTACCCGATAGGCTGGTGTGCAGAGAAGTGGCGTACAAGACAATAATGAGAGGCATCAACAAGGAGCTCAAAGCAGCTCAGAAAAAGGTATGGCCGACTTCCCCCATTCAAGTTGGCATGTTTACGTTATTGGATTTTGTCCACTCTGAAGTTGAGGTCGTGACTCTAGGGGATGTTAAATTGGTTGACCTTGAGTTCAAGAAACATGATCCACATAAGATTGTGGAAAACCATATGGCTCAATTCAACATGAAGCGGTACACGCATGAGAATTCCCCGTATGACAAAATATTCAGAGGGGTGAGATCTTATGAGGAAGTCCAAGATAGATTCCTGACCCTGCTCCCACACCAACAAGCTGGTTTCCTCAGCTTTCAAAAACACAGGCGTAATAGTCTGCCAAAGGTACTGCAGGGAGAATCAATAACCAAGCCTCCTTCACAGGAAGCTAAGTCTAAAGAATCTGAGTCAAGCTCCTCCACTAAACCCAAAGCCGAAAGGGTCCCCAAAAGCCCAAAGGTATTATTTCAGGAGATAAGAACATCACTATCAGGGTTAAATGATCCACAGGTGATAGCACGGTTCGAGGCCTTCATGAATCCGGGACAAATTGTCTCTCATTCAAAACCAACAACTCCTGCTGTCACCCCCAATACAACAGGACAACAACATTCCATTGAAGTTGCCTCTCCCATTACATCTTTAACCCCTCTACAGACCAACTTCGGAAATCCTAATTCTGAAATCACTTTTGTGGGTGATCTTACTCCCATCTTGCCCGAGGAGATGCCTTCTTCATATTTCTTCTTTAGTAAGAAAAGGAAGGCCATCGTGAAAAGAGAATCTGACCAAAAGGATGGAGTCATAACTAAAAGACAGATTGGTGTATGACATAAATGACCAGGATGGCCCAGAATTTGCAAAAGAGGTTGCGGGTTTGTTAGGTGCTTTTTCCACTGCCAATCAATGGTCAGTGGACAATTTGACCGAACAACAACGACATAAGTGCCTATTGGTGGAACACTTGCAAAACCATATATATATCGCATAGCTGACTATCAGGAACAAAATGAGTCAGGATTTCGAGCAAATCAAGGCTAGTGATCGGCAACAGATTCAAGAGCTTCAAACTAACCTTGAGCAGCTCCATCAGAGTTCACAAACCAACCAAGGTCTGGTCACTCAACGTGACGAATTGATAGGATAATTGCAAGCCAGATTGGCCCTAACTAAAGGTACCACGATAGATATCTCGGCCTTCGAAACTCAAACGTTGGAAATCAATGAGAAGTTGGAAATTGCCCAGCAGGATCTTTATCTGAAAGTAGATGCCATCAGAAATTCTATCAAGTAGTGGACCTTTCCCTAAAGGATATATATGTCAAGGAAAAAGAGGTCCGCTCAGCCCGGTCTAAGTTTCAAGAAGTCCTCATACTGATGCAAAAAGATAATGTCCCTAATTTTCTTCTTCTCTCTTATTTGGAACAATTAAGAGGTGAGATGGCCCTAAAGGTCTGGGAAACAAATCTGGAAGAAGGGAAGAAATATGCGAGAGAAGTGAAAGAAGCTTGTCTTGAGGCATTGTCATCATTAAACAAAAAGTTGATTGAGTTTGAGGGGAGCAATATCTCAGAAGCCCTGGGGCAAATTGAGATAGAAATGAACCAGAAAAATTCCAGAAAGAACAAAGAAGAAACTTTGGCAACCATTCAAGGAATGAGCCAGAATAATCTTCTTAAAATCAATAAATGGTTGGTTCATCCGAGTTCATTGTTTCATGCCATGGTCCAAGAGGTGAACAAGATCTAAGAAAAGTTGCCTCAAATACAAAGGAAATTATTCACTTTCGAAGTAAATGAAAAAATTGAGCCCTCAAGGTTCGTGGTGGCATTGATGGATATATGCACCCAATGCATTGAACATGGAAAAGCAAGCATAGATGGCAACAAGTGAAAAAATGTGCAATGTTCATTGCTTCCACGCTTTCTAACCTTCACTTATCCCACCTCATCATCATACCTTTGTTCCCTCATCCTTCTTTCCATAAACGGTTACTCTTCCATGTGACCGTTATCCATCCCTTGACGAGCCTAAGTTGTGTTATTCGTCTGATTATCCTCCCTCCATGACCTTGAATGTAATTCATTGCCCCGCTAAATATATCTGAAGAGAGAGATGGCAACGAAATTAAACGGTTAAGACAAAATGCCAAATGGTTAAGGTGGCGTTAATGACATGTGTACCCAACCCAAAGGAAGGAGCGCTTCTACCAACAAATGAAGAGACAGAGGAGATCACCAACGAAACTCATCACAATTTACACGCTATTGTTTTATTTAGATGTATGTTATTTTTAGTTAAATACTATAAGAAGTCCAACGATTTTCAGTTGTGACTGATTTTGTATAAATACATAGATTTAAGATTTATTCCTAACTGCTTCTTACCGAATGTAATAGAGAAACTCTCTTTTTGATTATTAATACAAGTGCAGACAAAGATTCTAATTTTCGTTCAATTTGAGTTATGTGTTTCCTCTGTGTTTCGATTTTCCCGAATTTCTTTATGTAATTCTTTGAAGAGCGATTGGTTGCAATTTAGTATTACAACTACTGTGATCATATTATACCAGCAATTCATTCGGTAAACAATTTTTCCTCTGTATTTATTGTGAGTAAAACAAGACCTGTGATCTACGTGAATTACTACATTTTATATCCTGTTCAAGGGTGCGTTTTCTACTTTTCTTCCACTGCAAACAAGGTGAGAGTCTATCTGTAATTGATCCATGACTTTGTTTAACAGTTTTGTAACTCTTTTCCACACCATTTAATATTATAATTGCGGCTCAGATAACGAAATAAAACCTCTGTATTGTCCTATTATTAATTTCATTTAAAGATTATTTCTCATAAAACTGAAGGTAGGAAAAGCGTTCATTAAAATATTTTCTTTAAACACTACCGATGCTGACATTATTCTTTGAGCCTTAGGATTAATCTCAGGAACAACATAATACACTCGAGAATTGATCTTTGATATATTTCTATGAGCAATTTTCTTAAGGTGTTCAACTTGTGTGAATATACCATGACTACTAAACATGGTATCGGAGCACATATGAAGACCCGCCCCCATTGTTAATCGAGATCCTAAACCTGTGTTACTGCATTATCAAAGAACTTATGGATTATATTGCTTTTTAGCGTCTCCAAACCAAGAGAACTACTACAATGTGTCCAAAGCACCTTTTTCAGTTGGAAACAAATTTTGTTTCCCCTGAAAAGGCTTTCATTTGCCCAAGATATAGCTACTTATATAAAGTCCGAAAGTATACAATTTCATTTCATTTTTTAGAATATCTTTTGCTGTGTTTAAATTATTTTTTTACTAGTTTACTTCATTTCTAATCTGTGTATGTTCTTTTCTCTATGCCTTGTGTGATCTCAACAAAATGAAAACAAAGTGGAAAGCATTTTATTTTCTTACGTATGTTCTTTGCCTTATGCTTTGTGCGATCCCAACAAATATAAAACAAAGAGGTAAATTTGTTTTTTCATAATACACTAATCTTAGTCTAGCATCGAGTAGCAAAAGCCTTGAATTTTTTTTCGAAAAGCTTCTTGTTTTTTGTTTGCCACCATGTTCAAGATTTCTACAAGCACAAATAGAGATTTTTAGGGTAAAATTGTGCTTCAAAGCAAAGAGATGGAAAAATAAGTCCCCCTTCTTTTGTCTAACACATGTTATATAATTTGTAATAAGTGACTTGATTGATAATTGCTTTATTGAAATAAAATTTTTGACTTTTAAGTCTTTCTTTTTGTAAGTGACTTCTGAAAAAAATTATGTAACTTTAAGTTATAATATAATTTTATTGTAAAATGTATTTTATTTAAATTATAAAAGTAAAATAATTTATTGTTTTTTTATAATTATTTTTTAGATATTATTTTAAAGTAACTTTATTGTCAGTTGGGTCTAGCTCGAGTGGTTGTGGGATGGAGTGTTATCCTCCCCACCCAAGTTCTATTGCCGCAAGTGACATGTTGAGCTCATAATGAGTATATTGTTGTACCCCTGAAGAATCTAGGGTATATTGTTGTAAAAGTGATTCTCACTTATTGGTCACTTATTTTATTGTAAAAGTAACTTGCCTAATTTTTCATGCTCCTTCCACTTGGATAGTCAGTTTCTGCTTTTGAAGCCATTCTTATCAGCGTATTGGCATATGGCTAGTCCAAGTGATCTTTTACTTACCAATTGAAATTACTTTTTTTGGAAAACCCATATGGTGGATTTATTACAAAGTAAAGGACTTTACAGAGTTACTTTAGGAACAAAACTGCCCCAACTCAACCATTAAAAAACAAAAACAAATGGACTAATAGAAATGAGGAAGTATGTGGATTAATTGAAATGTCCATCTATAGCGATCTACAATTTCACCTTCAAAGAATTGAGAAATCAAATCTAGCTTGGCAAAAGTTGGAAACCATGTTTAGTAAACACAATGAGATTTGATCTCATCAACTCGAAAACCAATTGATTGTTTTATATTCCAAAGATTTCTCTTGCTTTGAATATTGCCTATTTAAGTTTAAAACACTCTGAGTTTTATTTGAAAAACGTAAGATCACAAAGAAGGATGATCAACTTATATATGTTATTCTCACTATGTTTTTGTATCTACTTTTCACTCCATTAGAGAAACACTTATTAGTCACAGGGCTATTTATAAAATGTCAGTTTTTTGTTATTCTTTGATTAAAGAGTTAGTTAAGCTTTTACATCTTGGATTTATCAATATTGCAAGTATATCTAGCAAGGTCCCAAGAATCCAATGAAACAACATCCTCACAACAACAAACAAACAAGGTCCCAAACTTCCTCGACCAACACCAACACCAACACCCACTCCTAATGGTGATAAATGAACTAAATGAAAAGGGAAAAAGACTGAAAGACTTCGTAATTTTTGTTGACAAAATGGTCATCTGGTATCTTAATGTTTCAAGAAGATAGAAGCCTTACAAATAATAATGAAGAAACGCAACATCAAAATTGTTCTTCTTCCAACTTTTCTTCTCATGGACATGCATTCTCTACTTCTAGTTTTTCTTTCAATGCAATATCTACTTCTTCTAATGAATGGCTTATTGATTTTGGAGCATTTTATCATATGGTCAAAGATAAAACCAACTTATCAATCAAAAATATGTTAGTATATAAACAAAGCCCATGTTTTCAACCGAATAGGAAGACAAATAATACAATTAGGCAAAGAAACACACCTCAATTCCCTTGCCAATTTCATTAAACCCCTATTCCTATTACCGATTTTAATCTTGAACTATTTGAAGAACATCTCAAAATCCCTCAAAAGTGGAAAATGCAAACATGACAACCTTGAAACTAAATCTTATATGTCAGCTCTCCAACATGTTCAAGTGAATTGACACCTAAGTTGATAAAAATTAGAATTATTACAGATCTATAAAAAATTCATTGTAACTTCTCCTCGTTAACATAAAAATGGCAAATTTAATCAAATAAACATTCCAATAAAAACATGTTAATCTATGAATGAAACTCGTGTTTTCAACCAGAAAACAAACAATGACAAATAAGATAAAACGCAGTCTCCTTGCCAATTTCATTAGACCCCTATTCCTATTATCAACTTTAACCTTAATTCAACTATTTATAAAACATTTCAAAATCCCTTTAAAATGGGAACTGCAAACGTGACAATCTCAAAACAAATTCTTAGATATCAAGTCTCTTATGTGTCCAAGCGAGTTGGTAAGTTATAAATTGTAAAAGATCTATTAAAAAACAAGTACAGCTAATATTTATCCACTTACAAGTACATGAGAGTCACCCTATCATGGAGCCCTATGAAACCATAGTTCAAAAAGTACGTCAAGAGAAAGAAATGGTCCATAAAAGATCAATTATTTCTGATCCACCAAGTACATGGTAGGCACCCTATTATGGAGCAAAAGATATGTCAAAAGAGAGAATCGATCCATGAAGATATGTCGAGAGGCGAAATTGGTCAATGAAGGATCGATCCTTTTCACGAACCAATTATGTGATTAAAAATTATACACACTACATGCATAAGTTGGTATGTCCATTAGAACATCCACATGTAGATATAAACAAATACATATGCATGTGAACTATTTTCAAACCATTCATACACAAGGACGTACACATAAAAAAGAGTTTTAAGTATAGCTATTTTCAAACCCTTCACACCCTCACAATAATACATACGGTACATTTTGGCATTAAACGGGGGCAGATTGGACCACATATGTGCTCCTTGTGCAAAATTCAGAAAGAATCAGTCTCTCACTTATTCATTTCTCGTGTTTATGCAGAAAAGGTTTTGAAGATAGTAAGCCCAAGTCCCAATAGAACAGGACCAGCCTGGAAGACTGTTTAAAGGATTGGCTTGCAGACAAAGCTGTTAAGAAGTACCAAGGTATGCCAAGTTTTTTGGTATCAAGTATTTGGTGGGATCGGAATTCCAGCATCTGCCATTCCACCTGAGATTACAGCTGATATAGTTCTGAGACTTTCCAATGAGTTTATGATGGATCTGAAAGTCAAAGGCCCGAGACTCCCAACTATGCCAGAGGTAGACTTCGAAGTCCCATGGGGATTCTTCGACGGGGCATGCCAGGGCCACCCCCATGTGTGTGGAGTCGGAATAGTCCTCTACCTGAGCCATAATTATTATAGGCATATTCGTTATGCTCCCAAGAATGGCACAAATAATAGGGATGAATTCATTGCCCTTAGGACTCTACTTGAAATTTCAGTAATGAAAAAAGTGAAGAAGCTACAGGTCATGGGAGACTCCAAAATCGTTGTTGATTGGGCCAACCAGAAATCTAGTGTCAAATGTAAGGCTCCAGCACCTTCTCCAGGACAACAAATTGACCATCAACTCCTTTGAATGGATTTCCTTCAACCACGTCCTTTGTGAACTGAATGTCAAAGCGGATGAATTGTCAAAGGAGGCATTGTCTCTTCCAGTTGGTGCCATGGGACTCTATGAATTCCAGGACGGGGAGGAGACCAACTCCATGGAATTCCAGTTCTGACATCCTCTTCTCGCTGGAACTCTCTTGAAATCTCTGCAATTTTCTGTAAAACAACAATGTATTAAGTATGGCATATGTATAGACAGCACAATTGTAAAGTTTTGAACAGATAAGATAGGATCTAATTTTTTGAGATGTAAATTTCTGAAAAGTATTGATAGAAATTTCAGACAGTCATGCTGAAATGGAAAATTATCAGAGGTGAAAGCCTTTTGGCAAGTGGCTTATATACAACCGGTTGTATAGGTAGGAAGGTAGTCAGAAGCGGTCTCCTATTTGAGACAGAACGCATATTTCTATATGGAATATTAAGATTTTTTTCAATGGAAAAAACACATACGGTACATTTTATGAATTTTGTCATTAGATATATCAAAGTTGACATCTCACTTGATGGTTATTCTGCAATAAATACTTACAAATATAGATTTAAATTTTGTCATTAGATATATCAAAGTTGACATCTCACTTGATGGTTATTCTGCAACAAATACTTACAAATATCGATCTAATTGCCTAGATGTACAATAATATATTATAATTTTAAATATTTTTAAACCATGCCAATAAACAAGAAGTTCTTAATTACGTTGTAGTTTAAGATATAGTAATAAGCGAGATACTTCTGATTGCATTTCTTTGTCGATTTATCATCGAAACAGACTTATCTTTTCAATTAACTTGCTCAGCGTTTTTCACATTCACTTTTCTTCGGAACATCAAATAGCGTTGGTCAATCATGCCAGCCCTGGCATCAGGTTGCTATCTCAAATGGCATAAGATATTGTACAAGTTGCATTTGCATATATAGTAGTCAAATAATATAATGAAAGAATATAATCGAAGTTAAACTTCAAAGTGACATGGAATCATCAATAGTTAGTTCAGTTTCTACTTCATTCAAACTTCATATTCTCATTCTGCCAAACTTGTCCATATGACATCATACTGCATAATAAAGCTTACATTATACCCAATGTCACTTCATAGGAAAAGTTGGCATTGCCTGGCACCATCTCTATCCTTGTAACAACCGACCAAACACAAACAGGCCTATAGAGAGTCCTTTGAACTTTCCTTGTTTTGCCCTTGCATGGAAACATTAAAGCAACTACAAACTTCTTTCTATAAGCTTTTGTCTGAATAATTCAGTGACAATTACATCTTTACAGACTTTTCGATCCAAAGCTGTTTTACTCTTGCAGCAAAAGACCCTAATCGTCATTCACAGAACTGGCACTGATATCAACAAGTTCTTTCAGCAAATTAACAACAGATTGTTTTATGTCATCTGGAATGGCTAGCTCATTTTTCTCAGCATTCAAACCATATGCACAGAGCAATCTAACAACATCTTCCAATTCTAATCTCTTTACTTTAGACACCTCCACAGATGGAGGATTGCTAGTGTCATCCACATTTATAGGGAGGGAAGCCTACGCATATTCAAATGCAGAATCAGAATCAATGATAAAAATTTAATATGACGAAGTACAGCAGTATAAACAATACCTAAGAAAAAAATTAATTCAAGTAAACAAAAAAGTAATGTGATAGTGTCAAAAAGGAGTAATTCAAGCAGCAACATTACAAATACAAAACAAGTTGAGGCAGAAATTCAGAGAAAATTAGACTACAAAATTAAACTTACATCGTACTCAGTACTGTAGACACACTGTAACCTTTTTGCAGCAAGGACAACCAGTTTTTCAACACTTGGACAGCAATGAAGTGCAACTTTTTTCAGGTCACTTCTAGACAACCTGCAAATACGCAATAAGCTTATAACTGTACAGTATAAATAACTTCAACTCACAAAATAGTTCATTAGAAACGCTGCAGCCAAACACACATCTCATTAGCTGCTATGTGCAGCTCCACTTCAGAAAAACCAGACAAAAATACGAAGGACACTAAATATAGTACACAATCTTCTCTTATGTTTTCATGGAAAGGTAGCAAGAATAACATGGTGTAACAGATAAATTGAAACAACATACTAAGTAATGGATTAGACATGAAAGGGTAGTATGCCGTAATAGATAGCTTGAAATGTCACAAACAAGTAGACAAGGTGAAGATTTGTCCGTAAGCCACTCACAAATTTTTCCATGTAGGATAATTCTTTTAGAAATACATGGTAAATACCACTTAGTATCAACAACCAGACCATGGAATATCATCTCAGTGGCCCACAATTCGGCTTCACACTTTAGCAACGAACAGATTTTAAAGCCAAGGCTTGGGCCACAGGACCACAATCATGTCCTCAACTGCAAGATTTACAAGCTAGCCTGTGATATTAATAGATTGTGGTCAGAGACTCCCAGACTAGAGTACCCATTGGTACTTTGAACTTTGTATTTGTAAATGTAGAGTCACATCAAAAGACCAATTGGGGGTCTTCGGTGAGATGCCTCTACGTTCCATTAAACAAGCTGGCATCCCCAGTGTGGGGAAATGAGCTTGCAAGGCTAACAGTAAACTAAATGTCAGTTGAACAATGAAAATAGAGTTTATATGGTTTCAAAATGTAATGTAAATACCAAAAAGAAAACCAAGCCACAAATACAGGGATAAATAAATGGCATACAAACACCAGAACAAAGCACCAGAAAATTACCTCCGAGATAAATGAAGAGGGAAGACACAATGCTATGGAATGTATGCACCTGGAATGAAGTACGAATATTCTCATATGTAAAGCATGAGTGATGATATAACTCCAACCAGAATCCGTACTAAATCAATCTGCTATAAATATGAAATACGTAAACATTTAAAAAACAAAATTGAGAAACTCTACAATAAGAAACTTAAAATCACCAAATAACATGATTATTGATATCATATAAGAATTCACTCCACAGTAATTAAAACGAGTCAAAACTTTATATTAACGAGTCAAAATATAAACAATTAAAAGGAAATTGAAACTTCAAATATTTTTAAATTTCAAAACATTAGATATGGGACAGCTGGCAAGTGAATAGGCCAAATCCAAAACAAGTTTAGCCCAAACTGCCAAACTGCCAGCCGACAAAGAACTTGCTAAACATACTCAGCTACAAAATTCTACTGTTGGGGAAGAACCTGCTAAAGACTCTCAGATGCAAAATTCTGCAACTAAGGAAGTAGACCTTAGCGAGGATCAAACTCTTGCCGAGTTGGCAAAGCAAGGAGATGCTTGCATCAAGATATTTGTTTTGACATCGTCTAAGAGAAAGCTCAGCAAGGATCAAGGATAAAGACTTTCTAGGCTTTTGTTCGATCTCATTAATCTTAATAGCCTAAAGGTCTTGTTAAAAAAATAATCAAAACCAACCACGAAGCATATATCAAGGATTATATCAACTATAGAAAAAGCCACGGAAGTTTTATCCTGAACAATGACTCAAATAAGCAATATTCTAAAAATGCAAGAGAAAGCACAAAATTAAGAGAAAATGCAACACAAATGATCAGCCCAAATGCAAACATTTTTTAAGGGCGATAGAAAGGGGAGTAGATCTAAGTAACAAAGTTTTCTCAAACCTATCTATCTTAGATTAGCCACAGTAGTCTTACATCTTGAGGATCTTGGAAAGCAGTGCATTATTCAACACTAGCGAGAGGCTAGCCCAACTTGCTTGGGATTAGCAGTGGAGAGCAAGGAGTTTCACACCCTTTGTTAAAGGTTTAAATCTCACAGACTTCACCTGATACTTCAACTAGGTTCATTCCCATGGGTAGTTTCAGCACCTTATGATAGCTATGAGGGCTCCTAGAGGTAAGGGGTTGAACTCTTAACACCTAGTTCATCTTTGTGTTTGAATTCGACAATCATAAAATTTGGGAAAAATTTGCCATACAAAGAACAGTTAGATCAAATATATATATATATACTATTAAGTTATCTAATTCGCATATCTTTTATAACAAAATTTATAAAATTATATATATTAAATTTTATATTCATTTTATATATATTAATATAGAGAACTTATGTAATAAATATTATATTTATATGATATAATATAGATGTAGTTAATTAACATAGCCAACAATTTAGTTAACGTAGTGAACTTAATGTATTTGCAATTGGCAGTTTCGTTAATGCATACGGAGTCCTCTATGCGATCTATGCGATGATAAAGGTATTTGCAAATTATTCATTCATCCATACGAGAGATGGCATCCACATTATGGACATAGGGCACATTCAATCGCTACATCCATAATCATAAATGGGTCACAGGGGGCACATTCAACGGCTTTGTACATTCAACAGCTGTATATGCAAACAGAGTCCTGAGGGCACATTCCCTGGCATCTCTTATTGAAAATTATTTAAAAACACATTGAAAATTAATTATTAAAAGGCAGTTAGGTTGATCGGCAAATTTAATGTCCGAACTTAACCAAATTTATGCGGGCTCTTTTCAAATGTACCAAAATTCGAATTTCATGGATGAAATCTGACGAATTCAATGTCAAGTTTTCAACTAGGGAAATTCAATGCATAGAATTTCAAATCTAAGAATTACTTCCAAGTGATCTCAAACAGTAAACTAGGGTTGTTATCACTGAATAATTCTACACTAAAATTATCACAGAAAATTACAGCAGCGGAAACACAAAAATCAGAGAGAAATCATCCATACACATGAGACACAAAAATTTATGTTCTATAAAATTTTCTGATTGAGAAATTCTGAGGACAAAACAGTCCTAGCAAAATTACAACTTTCAAAGATTTCCGGAAAAACCCTTCCATCTTGCAAACTTGTTGTTGTACCCTGTTTGATGTCACCTTGCTGGCTACTGACGTCAATCGGACTGTACAGAGTGCTGATGTCAGTCGTACGGACCGTACAGATTATCCGTACCACACATGCGGCTGTCCTTCCTCAGCAGAAAATAAAAAAACAGAATATCCAAAAACCCTGGGCCAGATTTTCCAAAGTGAAGAATTTCCTTTGCTGAAATTTTGCCTCCCGATCTCCTTGGCACAAGAGCTCACTCACTTATGCCAACTCCATAATGTCACAATGAGATGTCACAATGATCCTCACATTGCCTCTCCTTTTATAGGAGTCCAAAGTGAGTTTGGAAGCCCTCAATTTACTTTAAGGAGCCCTTCACTAAACTCAACATTAAATTAGAATTGTTTATTCCTCCATGTGGGTGTGAAGCCCCAACATGTGGTTGCGAATCCCCAACCAAACCCCAACTCAATATACAAGGGGTTTTCACCAAAACAAAACATGCAAGATAAATGCTGTCAAAGATTCCCACATGCCCAACACCAAGGCCAATGTGGGAATACCTCTCGATGCTACAAAAACATCAACACTCCCTTTTAGCGAGAGAGATATTCCATCCACCATCACCTGGGAGTAGATCTATCTCCCACACTAAAAGTGGCTCTGCCTCCAATACTGGATCCGCTACCATAGCTGCTCCCACTAACACAAGAGCAATTCTTGTTGAATGACATGGATGCTTCTTGGAAGACACTGCTCTTAGAAGCCTCCCGCTTCTAAGCTTCCTGCCTGGCTTCCTCAACCCATGACATGTTCCTGATAGTCTCGGAAGACTCCTCTCTCCCACCTGAACTTGAAGGTTGACTTCCTCTGGATGCTTAACTCTCCCTCTAAAATCTAATTTCCTCTTGACAGACTTGGAAGGCTCCTCCTTCCATCGGATCTTGAAGGATGACTCCCTCTAAGTTTGCACAACCTTCGGAGCTACCTGCTCCTTGTCCTCTTGCACTCTATTGCTACTTGCCATAGCTCGCATAGGCTAGCCTTTAGCCTATACAGGTTGTTCTCTCTAACTCCAAGAACCACTGTTGTGTTTGAGCTAGATCCTCTAGGCATGAACAACACATGTCCATCTCATAATAAAACCGCATAGCCCTTCTCCTCAATCGTTGAGACTATGAGCATACTCTTCCTCAGTTTTGGAACCCATAGCACATTTGTCACTTGCAACACATCTCCTGACTCCATCGGAATGACATTGTTCCAAATCCCTACACTGCATGCTTGGTACCCATACCAAGTTCCACATACAAATCTGAGTCAGACTCTATGAAGCTCTCAAACAATTCCTGTGCTCCTGTCACATGGCACGTGGCTCCACTATCCACAAACCAAGTTCCACTACCGAAAACGTCTCCAAAAAGGGCAAAGGCCAATAAGAACTCCCTCTGAAGCCTATCTGCAACCATATCCACCTCTGTTGGTGATGCATGTTGCTTCCTACTTCCTTTCTTCCGCTGTGGACAGTGTGAAGCATAATGACCATGCTCATGGCAAGCAAAACACTTGACCTTGCTAAGGTCCTTCTTCTTCCTCTGCTCTAGAGATGCCTCTCTCCATGTGTCCTCCTTCCAAGAACCATTTCCTCTTGCCTTCCTAGCATGAGCAGCTAGGGCCATGTTCTCATCATAGCTACCTCTCTGTTTTCCATTCCTGGACTCTATCCGAGCTTCCGCCTGGATGCAATCAATCCACGGTTTGTCAAATGGTGGCAACTTCTCTCGTGCACAAATCCCCTGCACAAATGGTTCCCAAGACCTAGGAAAACCATTTAATGCCACATTCACCAACTCTGTGTCATCAACTGCCTCACCAATGGCTGCAAGTTGATCACGAATCTGAGTGATCCTCGTGAGGTAGCTAGTAATTGTATCTGCACTGGACATCTTGACAGATCGAAGTTGGTGCCTCAAAATCAACTTCTAGTTCGAATTTCTTCTTTGGTACAAGCCCACCAAAGCCTCATACATCTCCTTGGTTGTCTTCTTCTCATAAATATGTGGATCAAGTGATCCTTCACAGAATCCAACAACATCTGTTTGACCTTCACTTCCCTCTTCCTATGGGTTGTCAATTCCTACAGATCATTTGGATCTGGAATCACCTTCTCAGCGTATTCTTTGAGATCATATTCTTCCAAGAGAAGAAGAATCCTAGCCTTCCAGGCTCGGAAATTAGTGGCCCCTTCCAACCTGTCATCAACTCAGAGAATGCCCACCATTGTGACCTGCCCAAAACAAAAAGATCCGCAACAACAAAAAATTGCAGCTATTGTGTCTCAAGAGATGACCCTTTCTCTCTCTAGATCTTATGCTCTAATACCATGTCAAATTTTCAACTAGAGCAATTCAACACATACAATTTCAGATCTGAGAATTACTTCCAAGTGACCTCAAACAGTAAATTAGGGTTGTTATCACTGAATAATTCTACATTAAACTATGACAGAAAATTACAACAGCGAAAACACAAAGATCAAAGAGAAATCATCCATACACATGAGACACAAAAATTTATGTTCTGTAAAAATTTTCTGATTGAGAAATTCTAAGGACAAAACAGTGCTAGCAAAATTTCAACTTTCAGCAAATTCTGTAAAACCCTTCCAAATTGCAAACATGTTGTTGTACCCTGTTGATGTCACCTTGTTGGTTGTTGACATCACCTGTTGTACGGCCTACTAGCGTCAACTGTACGGACTGTACTGACTGCTTATGTCGATCGTACGAACTATCTGTACCACACATGTCATTGTCCATCCTTAGCAGAAAATCAGAAAACAGAATGTCTAGAAACCCTAGGCCAGATTTGTCAAAGTGAAGAATTTCCTTTGCTGAAATTTTGCCTCCCAATCTCCTTGGCACAAGTGATCACTCACTTATGCAAACTCCATAATGTCACAATGAGATGTCTCAATGATCCTCACATTGCCTCTCCCTTCATAGGAGTCCAAAGTGAGTTTAGAAGCCCTTAACTTACTTTAAGGAGCCCTTCACTAAACTCAACATTAAATTAGTATTGTTTATTCCATCATGTGGGTGTGAAACCCCAACATGTGGTTGCAAAGCCCCAGTTCAATATACAAGGCGTTTTCACCAAAACAAAAAATGCAATGTGAGTGTCGTCAAAGATTCCCACATGCCTGACACCAAGGCCAATGTGGGAATACCTCTCGATGCTACAAAAACATCAACATGCAATGACTAAGGTTGAACTTATTACACCAGGAGGTCATGACCTACATGCACATATTACAAATCTAAGCCCTCTCCATGTTCTATTTATGGTATACTATTCAAGATATATTTAAGATATCATCATGTTGTGGTGAAGCCTTTAAGACAAGGCACCATCATGATAATGACCCACGTTCAAAACCCAATGGATATAAACCCTAAACCCTGAACCCTGAACATATCGCTAAGTTCCCTGAGTTTGGCAATGACACATTAAAGTTGGCATAGTGTGATGATACAAAGTTGGAAGTCATGTATCCCCATAGATCCAAAATTACATTTCCCTTTACTAAAAAAAACTAGAGAGGGGCTAAATAAACCAAGATTCTTTGGTATTAAATAACAGAAAGGAAAACCTAATCAATGATCTATAAATTGTCATGGATATTCCACTGGAGCAATTCGTAACAACAGATCTAATAAATACTGAAATCTTTACTATTACGATTATTTTTCCTTCAGATCTTAGAATACTTAGTTATTGATTTTTTGTTTATGAATGAAATAGATAAAATACGAAAAATAGAGAACAATAAAATACAATCACACCATCCACAAACAAACACAAGATATGACTCGGGAAACCCAATACGGCAGAAAACCCAGCTAGAAGGTGAGGTTGCTCTGCTCTCTTTTCTCTGGTATAAAAATGATGCAAGTACAAAGAAAGAGGCACTCTTTGTGGAGTTGCCTTTGACCTGTGGCCTGTATGGTAGATACAAAATCTCTCCTCCTTTGATATGCTCACAGAATACCACTCTTCGATGTTTTGCTCGGCTATGGAACAAGATACAATGCAAAAGAATGGAACCCCTTCTCCCCATAGTGGCCCAATATTTAACATAGCCCGATAGCCGTCTAGGGATAGGTTTTTTGACTTCCTCAACCTTCAATTGTGATAAGGTTTTGGACCTTCCAGAATGTTCTTAGAAAATCCATTACGTGGCTAGCCCCACATGTCTAAGTAATAGAGGTTGACGTGGCATCCACTCGCACCATGGTGATCAATATGGTAGGTCAACTTGCGAGAGGCATAACTTTCTCATACAAACTCTGTTTGACGAACAGTTTGCACCGTTGGAAAGGTATCGATGTGTAGAATTTAAAATATTCTTCCATGGTAAAATTTGGACCAAAACAAATGTTGTTTGATGCCTCAAAATGGCTCCGGAAGATTTAGACGATTTTTTGGACCCAAATTTTCAAATTTGGACCAGCGACCGAAATTGCCCTACAAGTTGATTCCTCTAATTTCTTCACCTAGAAAGTATTGATATAGATGACAAATAATATAATGATCCAATTTGAATCATACCTCCCCATTTAGGGAGGCTTTTGGTACTCAAAATCTTTACTGAATGAGGTGAGGAAATTTTTCCTCTACCTTCTCCCTGGTGTACCACTTTGCTTTGCCTAGAAGTTGTCCTTTCAACCTAATCTGCCAAATGTCATGTTGGTCCTGTCTTGTTGTTCTGGTTCGCTTCTGCAAAAGTGTGTCCTCTGCCAACTCTACTTGAGCATCTGGTGCTAAATCCTCCATGGAAGGTAGGACCTGCTCCTCCTCCTGATCCAACATGGAGGGCTCATAGAGTTTGAGATTCTCCACATTCACTACTGAGTAATGCGCATGTATGGAGGTAGATTGAGTCTGTAGGCATTATCTCCCACCTTTTCCAATACCTCAAAAGGACCATACCGCAAAGCCTTGATCTTCTTACCAGTACCCTGTAGCCTTTCCTTATTTAGTTGTAACCATACTATGTCTCCCACTCTAAATGTTTTCTTTGTTCTGTGTTGGTCATGTCTAGCCTTGTACTTTTCTTGTGACTTCTTCAATGTCTCTTGTACTTGCAAATGGATCTCCCTAATCTTCTCAACAAATTTTTCTGCTTTTAATGCATCTTCTGTGAGGTCCTCCCTCACTCCTTGTTGTCCATATACAACATCTAAAGGTGAAGGTGGCAAATACCCAAAGCAAGTTTCAAAAGGTGACTTATTAGTAGAAGTGTGGAGTCTGGACTGCTCTATTATAAGAGTGTTGTATATAGATCAGATTTCCATCCCAAGTCTTCGGATGGTTCTGATTGTAACCCCTCAAAAGCTACATCAAAGTCCTATTGACTACTTATGTCTGCCTATCTGTTTGTGGATGGAATGTTGTAGACCTCTTCAACTTAGTCTCCATCTTCTCCCACAATTTAGTCCAAAATGCACTAAGAAATCTGGTATCCCTATCTGAGATGATGCTCCTTGGTATCCCAAAGTGCATCCAGACTTGTTCAAAGAACTTATTTGTTGCTTCTTGTCCATTGATGGTCTTTTCACAAGGCATGAGAATGCACATTTTGTTGAACCTGTCAACTGCCACAAATAAATAGTCATGTCCCTTCTGTGTGGTTGGTAAACCTCCCACAAAATTCATGGAAATGTTTTCCTAAGGTCAAGTGGGTATGGGTAAGGGATGGTATAGACATTGCTTCCTGTTGTTGGTCTTGCTGGTACAACAAAGTATACATCCTCTAACACACCGTGCTACATCTTCTTGCATTATGGGCCAACACACATACCTCTGTAAGTTAGCAATTGTCTTCCTAACACCAAAATATCCCGCAACCTTGGAGGTGTGAGCCTCTCTGATAAGCTGCAATCTTTCACCTTTAGGAACACAGAGCTTGTCGAGCTTATAGAGTAATCCATTATGGAAATGATAGTCAGCCTTGCCATCACCCTCTTCTATATGAATTTGTCCCTGTAGCTGCTAAAACGCCTCCTTGAAGTCCTCATCTTTTGTGTATACCTCTTTATATGCATCATGGGTAAAAGGCTCCATGTGCATCAGAGTTCTCAAAGCTATAATCTTCAATGTGGGTGGTTATGAAAGCATGTCTATGAACTTATTTGTGCTACCCTTCTTATACTTTATGACCAAATGAAATTGCTGTAAAAACCCCATCCACTTGTAATGTCTGGTTTGTTGTAGCTTACTCTGGGCCTATAAATACTGTAGTGGTTGGTGATCTGTGTGGATGATGGTCTCCTTGCCCATCAGATAGTGCTTCCACCTTTTAACAACTTGTACCAAGGCATAGAGCTCCTTGTCGTAGGTAGGGTAGTTGAGAACTACCCAATGAAATGCTTTAGAATGATAGCATACGAACCTTCCTCCCTACATCAATACTACTCCCATGGCATACCCACTTTCATCTGTCTCCACTTCGAAGGGATTCTGCAAGTTTGGTAGTGCGAGCACTGGTGCTTGACTGATCTTTCTTTTCATCTCATCAAAGGCCTTATGTTGATTCTTCCCCCACTGGAAACACTTACCATTGGTTGTTATGGTGTCGAGTGGTGCAACTACCACTAAAAAATAAAGCTATGAACTTTCACAAGTATTGTGTTGCCCCAACAAAACTCCTAACTTCAGTGACATTTGTAGGAACTGGCCATTTCATGATGGTCTCCATCTTTGCAAGATCTATCTTGATCTCCCCTCCACCTATCACATACCCCAAATACACCAAAGACTGCTGAGCAAACTCACATTTCTTGAGATTAGCCAGCAGTTGGTGTTTTTTCAAAGTCTCTAACACTTGCATAAGATGTGAGATGTGCTCCTCCCAGGTAGCACTATAAACCAGTATATCATCCAAATAAACAATAACAAATGAATCTAGAAAAGGGCGTAAAACATCATTCATTAGTCTCATAAATGTAGTCGGTGCGTTGCATAAACCGAATGGCATAACCAACAACTCATACAAACCTTGCCTTGTCTTGAAGGCAGTCTTCCAAGTATCTTCTTCTTTGACTCATACATGGTGATATCATGATTTCAAATCCAGCTTAGTGAAGTACTTGGCATGCTGCAGTTGGTCCAACAGATCGTCGATCCTTGGCAGCAGGTATTGATTCTTCAATGCAGTCTTGTTCAATGCCTTGTAATCAATACACATTCTCCAAGTCCCATCCTTCTTGGGCACAATTATGGTGGGTGACCCACAAGGTGAGGTACTTGGTTGAATTACACCCTGCTCCAACAATTGTTGCAACTGCTTCTTCACTTCATTTGCTTCCAGAACGGACTGTCTATACAGCCCAATTTTCGACAATGGGAAGTGTGGCAATAATTGTATTTCGTGTTCCACTTCCCTCTTAGGTGGTATCCCTTTAGACTCCTGAAACACTCCTCTGTATGCCTGTAGCAACTCCTCCAATTGATGTTTCTGCTCTTTAGTACACCCATCCAAGGATGCCTTCACTCTCATTAACACATCATCAGATTGATTTTCTCTTAAGAAAAGCAAAACATATTTCTTACTAGAACTAATTAACTTCTTGGATTGGTTGGCACTCACCAATGAGATCTTTGACATGCCTTTATGCGCATTGATGATGTAGGACTTCCCATCCTTGATCAGTAGGTATCAGTTGGCTCTCTACATGAAGATTGCATCCCTCATATACATGTAAGGGCTTCCAAACACTACTCCACATACATCAAGGGGTACTACATCCAATTCCACTTCAATAAAATCAACACTTATAGCGAATTTAATCTTACACTGTTTCGTTACCTTTATCTCTGCATCCTTGTTTACCCAACCCAATTGATAGGGACTAGGATGATTGTGCACCTCCAATCCAAGCTTGCTAACCAAATCCTTTGCTATGAGATTAGCCTGTGAACCAGAGTCAAAGAGAGCATATGTCTTTGTCTTCTTGACCTGAATCTTGATGTGGAAGAGCTTGGTCATCTCCTCTTCCTGGTGATGAAGGCTACTCGGATTCACCTCCTTCTGCACACATGTGTAGACAATCTTTTCATCCACATCTGAGCTACTTTCAACCTGATTGCTTGAATCTTTTGTTAGAAGGTTCTTTTTATTTTCGTCCTTGTTGCGGTCCTTCAAGTTCAACTCTAGATGTAGTTTCCAGCATTTTTCCTCGGTGTTTCCATCAATGTTGCAATGATTGCAATGGTTGTTGGGATCTTTGCTCTGTTGTGCAATGGTTGTCATCTTCTTATCTTTTCCCCCTTTCCATTTCTTCTTCCCCTCCTTGGAAGCTTCCTGGTGCTCTTTCTGCTTCGAACCACTTAGATGCCCCTTCTTTTGGCATATGTTTTCCAGGTATTGTACCTGTACACAAACCTCATACACTTTCCTTGGCTTGAAGAGGATCACCTGCTTTAGTAGATGACTGTGTAAGCCCCCGCGATACTTGAGGAGTACATCTAGGTTCTTGGGAGAGATACCCAGCATGATGGCCATCTTTCTGAACTTGGTGGTGTACTCATGTACACTTTGGCCCTACCTCTGCCTGAAGTAGTGCCATCGGATCCATTGGTCCTCTACATATCCAATAAGGTAGAATTGGGACTTGATGAGGGTTTTGAAGTCCTCCCACCTAGTTACTGGTGGATTACCCTCCARCCTAAGTGTTTCYGTGTGGCTTTCCCACCAGGTTAAAGTATGGCCCTCTAACTTCAATCTAGCAAATGAAATCTTCTGCCCTTCATTTTTATGGTGAGCGCTAAAATAAACTTCTAGTTGTTGCAACCAATGATTCAGTWTTAATGCATTAATCTCACCTTGGTATGGCTTTATGCCCACTTTCACTTCCATCTTGAATAGGGACTGTGAAGGGTTCACGACACTCGGACTCGGTTGCTCTTTCTTKGATTCTTTCTGCGACTCCTTTCCTGAGTYTTCCTGATCATCCAATTTCCCCTCCGATACATTTTCTGAGTTAGAGCCTCCATCATCTYCGAATGATCTAAGCTTACTTGCTAGAGCCGCCATGAGGAGTTTCATATTGCGACTAATGTCGGAAACTTACGCTTCCAACCGCTCAAATCTCTCTTCTGCTAGATCTCAAGGGTTATTATGAATAAACTCATCCATAATGGCTAGGGTTTTTGTGACTTCTCTTTAAGTCGATTCCTCGATCCTACAACTTCCCACAAATTCCCAAAAGAAAAACGTGCTCCGATACCAGTATGATCTATAAACTGCTCCCTTTTGAACCCTGTCTCGTATGAAGTGATATCTAATCTCTATATGCTTGGACTTGTCATGAAACACTGGATTCTCCAAGAATTTGATACAACTTTGATTATCACAGTAAATGACCATGGAATCCAACTTTTGATCAACCAATCCTACAAGTAACTTGCAAAGCCAGAGGGCCTCACAACTAATCGTAATGGTTGCGATGTATTATGCCTTTGTTGAGCCCAATGCCACGGAACTCTGCTTCCTACTAAAGCAAGATATCATCGTTGATTCCAGGCTAAAGTAACACCCTAAGGTGCTCTTCCTATCTGCAACATTGCTTGCTTGCCCAATCTAAGTCTATATACACCTGCAACTTCACTTCACCATCTCCAAGATATATCAGACCATACTCCATTGTGTCCCTCAAATACCCAAGCACATGTTTTGTTGCTACCCAATGCTCCTGCCTTGGCTCCACTATGAACTGACTCAAAGTGTTCACTGCAAAACAAACATGGGGCTCCTTCCAACTTACTTCAAAGACCCGAGGCTGCTCTGTGTACCTGGCAACTAGAGAAAAAGTCTCCTCATAGTCCACTGCCTCTCTCTGAGAGAACCCTCTCACCACAAACCTCACCTTGAACTTCTCTGTGCTACCATCTGCAGCATGCTTGATATTGTAGAGCCAGCATGTTTGACTGAATCATCAAGGTCTCATGGAAGACGTAGAAGGGGATCCTATCTCCCCCTATTCACCTGAAGGTTGTTGTATTGCCCTGGAAATCACTGGTAACCCCTGCTGAACCTTCAGAGCTTCCTACTCTTCATCCTCTGCCATGGGAGTAGGCTCATGAGACTTCCTAGATGCAAAGTCTTCCTCAAAATTTACATCCCCTCCTTACTATTGCCTTTCCTTGCTCTAGAAAATAGACCCTATAAGCCTTTGAAGTCTCACTGTAACCCACAAACAAACCCTTCCTGTTGGAGGGCTCCAACTCGGTCCTCTTTTCCACCAGATATAAACCGGACAACCAAAGATGCGGAAATAACTCACCCCGGGCTTCACTCCAATGGTTGCCTCCTCCGGTGTCTTGTCCTCCAAGTTCTTATGAGAACACCGATTCTAGATGTAGATTGTTGTGTTGCATTCCTCTGCCAAAGAAAGTATTGGTCATGTATCATGGCTTTAGAAACCCCTATGATGGATCAATTCTTCCACTTTGCAACCCCATTTTGTTGTGGGTTGTATGGAACTATCCGCTCCCTCTTGATTCCTACCTCCTTGCAGAAACCCTCAAACTCCTTGGAGGTATACTCTCCCCCATTGTCCGATCTCAAGACTTTGATCTTCTTTCTTGTCTAGTTTTCAACTAAATATTTGAACTCCTGAAAACTGCTAAAGACCTAATCCTTGGTCTTTAAGAAGTAGATCCAAGTCTTACGAGAGAAATCATCAATAAAGAAAACATAATACATGCTTCAGGTTATTGATGCTACTGACATCGATCCACAAACATCTAAATGTACTAAGTCTAAAATCCCCTTAGACCTATGTTCGTTGCTTGGGAAAGCAGCCTTGACATGCTTGCCAAGCGTGCACCCTCTACATACACCATGTTGCTCAATACTAAACTCTAAAAGACTTGTGACTATCTCCCTCGGAATAGACAACGCCTTGTGATGTAGGTGCCCCATCCTCTTGTGCCACAACTCACATAAGTTGTCACTGTTATGCACCAAGGCTCGAACAGGTTCACTGTAACATCCCCAATTTTAATCCCGACAAATTATAATGTAATAGTATAAATGTGAATTAGGTTGGTGAGCCAATGTGTTGGGGCAAAGAGCACATATTGATTTTAATGTGGTCGAGGGCCGTATTGTATATTATGTACATTGAATTGATTAATAAAAATGATAATTGTTGGTTGCGATACGAGAGGAATGAAAACGATGGGGGGCTATGATTCCACAAGAGAGAGGGGTCCAAGGGGGAATTATTCATGGGTATTAATCCAACCCACATTCTTGAAATTATTATCATTGTGTATAACCTTGTATTTGTTGTTGAGTGTTCCCAAAGTCAATCATTTAACTCATGTAAGAGGGTGGGTGTGAGAAGTCACATCCTATAGTTATTGGAGAGCATGGGTTGAAGTACAATCATCTTGGGGAAGAGTGAGAGTCAAGCAAGCAAGGGAGAAAAAGGGAAATTCATATGTGGAATGAAGACAAGTTTTACATGCAGACTTTGGGGCAGCAAGAAGAGAACTGAGTGCTAAGAAGAGCACCAACCATGGTATTTTTGAAGGCAGACATTGTTGGTTGTGTTTTATAATGAAAAAGAGGCTTATGTGCCTATAAAACGAGTTGTAAGCCTGTAGTGCGATTTCCTATTGAGGAAATGGTTCAAGAGCCTTGTGAAGGTTGTTGTGAGCACTCCTTGGGCAGTTGAGTTCCTAGAAGTCCCCAGCTGAGAGTTCTTGGCCAATCGAGTGCACTGGAAGCCCTGATAAACAGAATGGTACAGCCTGAGGGACTTTAAGCAGCAAAGGGTGTACATTCCTTGGGTTGTGCAGGTTGTGGGGAAAAGCATTGGAGATTGGAACTACTGTGGGAGTAGAACCTGGGTTTTGGGGTTGCTGTGTGCAGAGAGTGGATAGCCAAAAGGACCAGATCTCCTTGTAGACTCATAGCCTCAACTCGAGGGTGGCCTGTTGTTGAGAGAAAATGAACAACAGTGCCTATGGCTGGGAGGTTCATCCTTCGTATACAACCAATTGGTTAATTATTAACAGATAAGTGTTGTGTTATTATGTTTATGCATTAGTGTAAATGTTTTATATGAATGTTGTGTGTTTGCAGTTTTGCTTGAACAATTGAATTCATGGTTTTCTTTATGTTGTGTATGCATTTAGAATTATGGTAACAAAAATGGTTAGATATGTGTGTGATCTATAGTTGGTAAGCTATAGGAAATTTATTAAGTAGAAAATCTTAATTTTAAATGGGTATTCCGCACGTAAGGTTCCTCAATTGGACTGGGGATACGTTACATTCACCTTGCAACCTGTACAAATTACCTTCTCTAACCCCTATTACCTAAGTTGTATTTGTGCTAGATTCCTTCAATCTAATGAGGACTTGTTGGTTCTTGAGGTCCACTACAAAGCCCTTATCCTCCATAACCGAAATTGAATGCAAGTTCTTCTTGAGACTTGGTACAAACAAGACATCGTCAAAATCTAAAGAATTATTTGACTCGAGTTGGATGGGAATAGTACCAACTCCTGCTACTTGGTGCTTGGCATCATCACCAAGCTAAACCTGTATTATTGAATACTGCTTCTTCAGACTAGAAAACAATTGTCGGGCTAATGTCATGTGTCGGATTGCCCCATTTTCCACATACCACGCATTCCTCAAAATCGTGTTCGAAGAAACGCAAGATACTAACAAGAAATCCTTCTTGAACTTGGCAGCAAACTCGTTCATCTGAGTTTTTGCAAAGGCTGCTACCTACTTCTCATGTTGCTTCCCTTTACCCTTCTTCTTATCTATACACTATGATGCATAATGATCATGCTTATGACAACTAAAGTACTTGATTTGTTCAAGTCCTTCTTTCCTGGCTATGATGTTGACTTCTCACTCTTTCCCTTACCATTGCTAGGTCCTTTGCCTCTACCCTTATTTGACTGACCAAATAGAGATTCTCTTCACCATCCTTCTTTCCAACCTTTGACTCCATCCGAGTCTCCTCCTGAATACAGTCATCACGAAGCCTCTCAAAGTCAAGAAGGTCTTCCCGAGCGCATATACCTTTGTCAAATGGTTCCCATGAAGTTGGGAATCCATTCAGTGCCATGTTAACTAACTCTGCATCTTCAACCTTCTCCCCAACTGTTGCAAGTTGATCACAAATCCATGTAATCTTCATAAGGTGATTAGGGACTATGTCTAATATGGTCAATATGGTAATCACTATGGATCTGAGTTTGTTTTGCAATACCATCTTCCTGTGTATGTTCTGACTCTAGTAGAGACTAACTAGGGCATTGAACATCTCCTCCATTGTCTTCTTCTTTCATACATGAGGGATCAAATGATCCTTTATGGCATCCAAGAGCATCTGCGTGATCTTCACTAACCTCTTGTTGATCTGAATCGGATCCGACAAGAACAATTGGCTATCGGCACAGGACTCTAAGATGATCAACACAAGCAAATTTTAAGGCTATGGACAAAGGAGGAGATCGACTTATTGGCGTGAAGGGCCCCACGCCATTAAGATTGATGTCCAATTTTGTATGTAATGTATGTAACGCTAGGCAGTGTATTATTGTATTCATAATACCTTTTCCAAGTGAGAAAAAAGAAACAAACAAATAAATAAATGAAGGAGAGAAGCTGAAGCGTTGGGTATGCCTGATCTTACAGTTATCCTCCCAGTCGATTCAACATTCTATATCATGTATCCCCACAATGAGAAATGGGTTCTTTGGCTGTGAGTGATGTAGAGAGGTTGCCCAAATGTCACTGAGGAGCATAAAGATGAACCAAAGAGCCTGTAACTTGCCCATTGTTGAATAAAAGGGCTTGGTCGAAGCCAAAAGAATGTTGGCTTTCCCGTTTGGGTTTCCGGGGTAAATTCTGAGTTATGTGTGATGATTATCGTGGTTTATATCTATTTATGAATGGTAAATAATGTGCACTATAATTTAATGATCGACTGTGTATGCTTTAGCAACGAGAAATGTGTGTTGTTTGGGTTGAGTTCGTTTTATGTTAATATGGTTCTCATGGGTCAGTAAACTAGGATAATGACTATTTAATCTTACCCATACATTAATTCTGCAATTGCAAATCGACGACCCTCTATTTTGAGTCGTTGCTATTTGTTTTAGAAGTTTCTAATTTCGTTTTGAGTCGTTGAGAATATTCTCGCCTTGTTGGGCATTTTTCCTTTGCCCACGAAGCATAGATGTCATATATATCAAAGTCTGGGATTGTCGGGGTGCTTATTAGCTTCCCACAAACCATATACATGTTTTTTCCCATTCGTCGACTATCAAATTCGCCCCAAAACGTTTTTCCTCCGTCGTCAAATGTCAGACCAACTTCTATACGTTTTTTGTTGTTCGTGAATGCCCAGGTCAACTTCCATACGTTTTTCTTTGTCAGAGAAGGCCCAAATCAACTCCCCCAAGTTTTTAGTTGCTCTGGCTTGCCAAAAATTGCCCTGGGCATTTTTCTGCATCGTGGGTTATTAAGAATAGTCTCCCAAACGTTTTGCACGCCACTGGTGATCAAATTCACCCCTAGAACTTTCATTTCAACTATTGGTCAATAAATTTGACTTTCTCAAGTCTTCTATGCATGTTTGGGCACCAAATCAACATCTTAGCTATTTGTTTTTGCCCACGAGTCAACCCATTTCAACTTGGCTTTCTCTTTGGTCGAGTTCCCTTCCTCAGTCGATCGACAATCATCCCGTGGTCGACTTGCATGGACTCCAACTCGACTTGGAAAAATTCGACTTGAGTCATTTCGACTTGGTCGACTTGCATTGCCTCCAACCCGACTTGTCGCATCCTTCTAACTCATTTGTTTCCAACTCAACCTAGATTCCTTCCGACCTCCTTTCTAATTCGACTTGTGTCTTGATTGGTCGAGAATTTTCCCATCATCCAGAGAGCCAAGGTTATAAGTTATATGCTATAGCCTCCCATTTACGGATAAGATGGTATCAGAGCAGAAGTTTGAATGCATTCAGTGAGAACTATATGTTAAGTACCCATAGTGATTACAAAGGAAGTGGACAAGAGGTGTTGCCAGGGCTAGAGCGAAGTAGAACATCAAGAATGTCAGGGGAAAATTATGAAGAGGAAAAAGATCCCAGGGTCAAGTTGGATCGATTTGAGCAAAGTTTGGCCACATTGACATTGTTGTAATCTAGGGAAAAGTAGGGAGAGTTACCGGTAGATCCTTACATAAACATCATAGAGATACATGCATACACATAGACATATATAAAGATATACACAAGTAATGAGATCCCAAAGAACAGTCCTTTATTATATGATATAACAGTACAACACAATTGTATACAACCTCTCACATGAAGCTATCTGAGCTTTCAGGTGCTTGTTTATTTATACCTCTTTCAGGCGGTTGTAACTAATTAACTGCCTGGGTCGGTCGATTAACAGATACTCCGACCAACCTCTACTTCTAACTACGTCGGTCCACTGACTAGTTCTTAGTCGACTGTCGGGTCTAGTCGACTAGCCCCTACAACATCTCCCTCCACCTCAATTCCTTGCTTGTCCCGAGCAAGTGGGGGTTATACAAAATAATTTTTCATACTTTGATAACAAAATTACAATATTGAGAAGTAGAAGAAGAAGAGAGAGAGATATGTAAGAAGAGGAGACAAGATCTTCATATGGTCGACCGACTTAAAGTACTATTTCTGATTGCTTTGATGTGCCTAGAATTCTCTGGCTGGTTTCATCAACTTCCTTGCTCTTTTCAATTTCTGCGCTGACTTTGAAGGCAGTCTAAATAAGGCTAGGTGTTGACTGCTTTGTTTGTTGGCTGAAGTCACACCATGTGTCGACCGCCTATTGTGCTTCCATATTTAGTATTTTTGACTGGGCAATCCAGTCGACTTTCTCTGCTATACTTGACAGCTAAGATGAACCCGACTCTTGATCAAATTGTTGTTTTGCGGCCTACATTTTATATATGAGCTGCCTGAGGCGACTGGCTGCTTGGTCGGTTTCCAACTGCACTCTGTGTCCCTCCTTCTGCCATTCATGTTCTTGTTGTGATAGTTTTAGCTCCGTTACTTTTTCTTTTGCCAGTTGTGTGGTGAGGGCTTCTTTTATCTTGTTGTCCGTAGCCAAGTTTCTTGCTCTTTCTATATTGTCAACTGCAGCCTTTTGTATCCAACATTTACTAAATGCATCTGCAAAATGGGTCGGCCATTCACTTACCACATAATTCAATGTGCTAGCTTGTTTGGTCAATTTATCTATGTTCTGCTTGAAGCCTGTCAGATTATTTCGTTTTGTTTCTAAGGTTGTGTCCATTTTCTCCTGAGTTGTTTGAATTTCCTTGGTGGCTAAGTTGCGTTGTTGTTCGACTTCTTCTTTTTCTTTTTTCAGAGCCACTACTTGTTGTTGGTAGTCTGTACTGGTTTTGATCATTCTGTCGATTATCACTTTAAAGCCTTCTAAGGGGTTATGGGCTTCTGGTATCTGATCTATCCCCTCATGCAACCTAATAGCTTCTCTGCATCCCTCCAAGATGTTCTTTTGCTCTTGTTTTAGTTTCTTGACCCGACTTCCTTCTTTGAGCACCTTCTTCCATCTCCTTGTCGATTCTTTTGACATGGCTCCATGTAAGTCGAATAAGTGTTTGTCGAAAATAGTAGTTGGGTCGAAGGAGGGCTCGACCGTGGAATTTGATGGAGTACTTGTTCCAGTGGTTCTGATAGTAATCAAGGGCGGCTTTTTTTTCCTTCTTTTATCTGCAGATTTGGACAGCTGACCATCTTTTGTTATCGTTTGTTGTGCTGTCAGAATGCTCCGTTCACTTGTTTGTTCACTTTCTTCCTCCTCTTGCTAATTGTTTTGCACCTTCGTATCTTCTTTGTCCTAGGGATCCGGCCCTTTTGTGTTAATCTGCTCATAATCAATAAGATTGACCTCAGAAAAAGGCCTCTCAGTCTGCAGATTTTCCAAGTTTTTCGTTTGTATACCTGGGATGTCGCTTTCTAGCTCTGCTTCCTTAGTACTCTGGCCAACCTCGACTTGATGTGTCTCAGTTGTCCGCAAGACGTCCTCCTACTGATCCAATGCCTCGAAGAGATGAACCGCCTGCTTTTGTGTCAAGTTGATCGGCTCGCCAACTTGTATTTGTTCAACTGGATGTTGTGGTGAGGTTTGTTCTTTAGCCAACTGTTGTTGTAACAACTCAGTGTCGATTTCCTCAACCGACTCCTGTTGGTCTATGTTCAGGGTTTCTATCTCGACATCATCCATCTCGACTGGCTGATCCAATTTTGTTGCTTCCGACGACTCGATGATTATGAGCTGCCTCTTTTTTTTCCTTGCTGGAAGTTCTTCTATGATAGGTATTGGCTCTACTGGAGGTGACTCCTTGTTGAGGTCGATCGCAGCATCAAGTGTCCTTTTCTTCAGTGTGGGCGCTAGGCTGGGTCGACCCATTCGTATCCATGTTTCCCGTGGCAAAATATTGACTTGAGAACCAAAATCAATGACCACCTGATTGACCATCATTCCCTCAATTTCCAAGTCGACTCGTGGATCGTAATCTTTACTATTATAAAAGAGGTGATTTGAATCCTTGGTCGACCACTGACCGTCTTTGTATTCACGTAATATGTTGAGTAAATCTAACAGTCTGCCTATTGAGTGTTTTTCTTCGAGGAGCTACAAAAATTCTTGGATGGTGTCTTCATTTCGAATTCTTGAGTTTTGTTGATCTTCTATAGAGTTCTTGAAGAAATTAAGAGCGTCTCTCATGATTTGCCCTTCTTTATCTGGGTTTGGGAAGATATTAGCCTTCTTTCTTTGATAATTTTGTGGTGGAGTGTGAATATCTCGTCTTGCACCCGACCTTGTAACAATATGTAAGTTTTTTCAGTTCATCACCTCTTCCTTGGATACTACATGTAGTAGATTCACGTTTTTTCTTGGTATGATTTTGTCGAGTACTATCGGGCAATCTTCTAAAGAGTGATCTCCAATGTCGCATATATTACAAAATTTCAGATCAATTCTATCTTTTATATGACAATCTGGGTTGTTGTGATCATCTTTCCAAGAATTGAAGCAATATGTTCGTCCACGACCTCGACCTCAACCACCGAATCCACATCAGCCTCCTTGACCTCGACCACGACCGTAGTAGTCGTCTCTTCGACCATAGTTGTTTGCTTGGTCGGTGGTTTCTGTATGGTAGATTGTTCGTATATTATTCTGATACCAAGCATTTAAATGGCATTCTGATGTTCGTTGATCAGAAGCTTCACATATATGACACCATTTTGTGTTTTTTAGATTATGTGGACAATCTTGTACAATGTGATCAGTTAGGCATTCACATATGTTACAATATTTTTGAGCTTGTATTGGGTGGACGTCTGTTGTTTGTGTACGCTCATTGAGAGGGCAATTATCCTATGTATGTCCTTCCACAAGGCATGTAGTGCACCATACTTCATTCCATCGTATAGATAGATTTTTTATTTTTTGTTGCAAATGTTCTATTTTCTCTTCAAGTCTCCCAGTTGTCAATGAAGTCAACAAGCCATCATCATCTGATTCAACTCATTGTGTTTTCTGTAGCGCATCTTCACAGTTGGTTATCTCGTATAAGCATAGCGGAGAACGGATTCTTGGCAGTAGCTCGGCTACATACCACTGGACCAGCAAGTTCTGATCGATTGTTCGAAATTTGACTTAGGAGATCTTTGAATCTCTTATCATATTCTCTTACCGACTCACCTGGTCTTTGTTTTATTTCTTTTAACTTTTGTGCCACCAGATGTGTGACATCCTGGATTTTAAAGAATGTTACGAAGTTATTCTTTATTTCTGCTTTTCAGCGAGTTTGATTTTATGTGTAGTTCATGAACCATGTTAAGGCATGGTGGTGCAAAGTCGCTCTGAATTGTGCCATTTGTTTGTCTTCATCTGTAATATCAGTCGCATCCCAAAACTTTTCACACACGAACCAATGGCGTTTTGGGTCCTCTTCTCCTTCATAAATCGGGATGTGGTTAAATTCCATTTTGACTTTCTTGTTAGGAATACGCAGTTTTCTTGGTATTTGAGCTACGACAACTTTCGATTGATCTGTCGAATCCTCTGGTAGGTTTTTGTTTGCATCTGATATTGGATGGTACTCCAAGAACTATAGTTTCTTCCCAAGCACAGAAAATGCATCCTCAGTTTGAGAGCTTTGATCTTTATATTCAACTAACTGTCATTCCAAGGGTTGCATCGCTTCCCGACTATAATTAATTTCTTCTCTTGAGATTAGATGTAGCAGGGGGGTCGAGTCGGTGAGATCCTTAATTTGGAGAATCATATTGTCGACTTCATTTCGCTCTGGCTCGACAATCAATGCATCTCGTAGGTTTCCTTGGTCATCAGTTCTGTACCATAATCTTGCAGATTGGTCGTCGATCTGTAGTCTCTGTTGGAGAAATTCCCTTATCCGCAGGCTGGTTTCTAGTGCGGGAGAAGTATGTAAAGCTAGTCCAGATTCTTCGTAGTCCATACTTTTCGGTTCGTCGTCTGGTTGATGGATGTTCAGCTGTGCGTCGCTACTTCTATCGAGTGTCGCCAAGGCTGCTGCTATTACCAACTCTGGTCGATCTATGTCTGACTCACACTGCTCATGCGCTCTATCAGGCAGACCCTCCTCAAACATCTTTCTATTCGACTTTTTGTTGTTCCACTGGTTACGAAGTTCTTCTCTTTTCTGTTGCCTTTTATCCCGTTCTAATTTCTGGATATCCGTGGATTGCTTATGGGCTTGCTTCCCTCTTGACGACATTTAGGCTTGGGAAACACTACTTCTTATTTTATGGCATCTCATAGTTTCGATGAAACCCCATTGTCGACCCAACTTACTCTAAGTCAGTAGCGCTAGCCATGTTTATTTCTTCAAGAAGTAGTCTTAGGCTTCTCTTGTATCTTTGCACTTTGCATCAAGAAATGCTTCCCACTTTTCAACTCTTTCTTGGAAGTTACTATTTGGTAACGGTGTGCCTAGTCTTGGTCGGTATTTGACGATGTCACCGACTCCCTTGTCGAGGAGAAATTTATGAAGTGTTGAAACTGTGCAAAAAAATCAGTCGTGTAATTCGGTGTAAAAATTTTCTTTTATTTTGTCGAGAGACGTTCGATCTTCAGTGGCTTGTTCTGAAATATAATCTTCAATAATTCTTT
>ML802835.1:142714-170346 GCA_009831015.1 Picea engelmannii | reverse complement strand
AACGTAAGAGTAAGCCAGAGATGGGAGAGTGCAACTACAGCAAAACAAAGGTACCTTTTTGTGTAGAGGCCAAGGTGGACATCGAGCCTTATGCTAGGAAAGTGGATGTTATCAGGCTGAACCAATGGCTAGATCAAATGGAAGTGTACTTCGGCGTGCATGAAGTAACTTTAAAACAAAAGATTGCTTTTGCTCGGTTGAAGCTTGAAGGCCATGCTTTGACATGGTGGGAGAGTGATGCAGTAAGCAGAGCATTAGGAAATGAACCACCAATGACTGATTGGGAAGTGTTCAAGAACATGATCAAATCTCAATTTTATCCAATAGGGTATGAGGAACACCAACAAATAGTATGGCATTACTTCAGACGGAGACAAGAACAATCAGTGCAAGAGTTCACGACAGAGTTCAGGAAGAGAGCAATTCAAATGGGAGTCTCTCTCAAAAGCCAAGACATGTTAGTCAAGTATTTGGGGGCATTGTTGCCTCATATTCATAGGCAATTGATGTTGTTTAGACCGAAGACAATTGATGAGGCCAATAATCAAGCACAATACCTTGAGAAAGAAGAACCACAAGAGTAGCAAAGAAAGAAGAAAAACAAGAAGTGGAATGAGAAGAAGATTGTGGCAGCAACACAAGAAGAAGCACATTTTGCCCAACAATGTAAAGGATGTGATCGAAAGGGACACATTGAGGAGAATTGTTGGAAATTGCACCCTGAGAAGCGCCCCAAATATTTTTAGAAAAGGAAGAAGAAAGCAATGATATCAGTGGATGTTGAGGAACGGGTGGATAGCACATCTGACCCAAAAAGGAAGATTAACTGCACTAATCTTCAGAAAGAAGTGGCATTAGTTGGTTGCAATCACAAGGAGGAGAAGGAAATGATTGAACTTTTCTGCATTAAAATCCACATGAAGCAAAGCAAGGTGAATTATTTGTTCGATCCAGGTTCACAATCCAACTTGATCTCTGCACAATTGGTTGACAAGCTTGGGTTGGAGACTCATGAACATTCGCATCCATACCCCCTGGGTTGGGTAAGGCAAGATGTGGAATTGAAAGTGAGCAAGTAGTGCAAATTTAAGTTTGCCATCAATCAGAACTTTGTTGATGAAGTAGTCGCAAATGTGGTTCCTCTAGACATATGTGGAGTCATATTGAGAATTCCATATTTGTGAGGGATGCCATTTTCAGAAGGAGAGCAAACCAATATAGGCTAGTCAAGGAAGGAAAGCTTATGCCATAAATGCACATTAGGACAAAGCTAAGCTCTTGATTAGTGCTGCAAGAAGAATCATGGGCAACACAAAGAAGTTTGTCTTGTTGTTTCTGAGAGAAGGAAAAGCAGCAAGGAGAAGGCAGTGAGTTGGAGATGAAAGCATCCTTGAAGGATGTAGTGGCGAGCAAAGCCAACAACTACAACAACTAATTGAAGCCTAGAAGGAAGTGTTTCAAGGGCCTCAGGGGCTACCACCCAAGAGAGAGGTTGAACACAAGATTCAATTGTTGTCGAAGTCACCACTGCCTAACATTGGGTTGTACAGGCAGTCCGTCATCGAAGCAGATGAAGTAAAGAAGCAACTGCAACAGTTGTTGGAGCAAGGAGTCATCAAAGCCAGTACATCACCATGTGGTTCACCCATCATCATGGTGCCAAAGAAAGATGGAAGCTAGAGAATTTGCATTGACTACTGTGCCCTGAATAAGATCACCATCAAAAATAGATATCCTTTGCCAAGGATTGATGACTTGTTGGATCAACTACAACAAGCCAAATTCTTCACTAAGTTGGAGCTCGAATCAGGTTATTACCACCAAGTGAGGATCAAAGCAGAAGACGTGTGGAAGACAACGTTCAAAACAAGACAAGGTTTGAATGAGTGGTTAGTAATGCCTTTTGGATTATGCAATGCACCTGCAACATTTATGAGACTCATGAATGATGTGCTACATCCCTTCATTGACTCTTTTGTAATAGTATACTTGGATGACATAATAATCTTTAGCAACACTTGGCAAGAGCACCTCTCACATGTGACACGGGTATTAGAGACCTTGAAGAAGACTCAATTGATTGCCAACTTGCAAAAATGTGAGTTTGGGAAGACTTCCTTGATATATATTCGGCGCGTGATTGGAGGAGGAGAGTTGAGGGTAGATGCAGAGAAGATTGCGGCCATCACCTAATGGCATGTTCCCATCAATGTGACAGAGGTCAGGACTTTCATGGGAGTAGCTCAATATTTAAGGAAATTCATTGTAAACTTCTCCACAGTAGCAGCACCATTGCATGCCATAACTGCCAAGGGAAAGAGCTTTCATTGGGGTAAGACTCAACAAAGAGCATTTGAAGACTTGAAGAAGAAAATCAACGATGCCCCAATGTTATCCATGCCGAAATTGCAACAACCTTTTGAGCTAGAGACTGATGTTAGTGGATATGCATTAGGAGCAATACTCATGCAAGGAGGAAGACCTATGTGCTACCATTCAAAATTGTTTCATGGAGCACTGCTTGACTATCCCACATATGATAAAGAACTCTTTGCAATTGTACAAGCAATAAAGAAGTGGAAGCATTACCTCTTGGGAAAAGAGACTATCATACACACAGATCATCATCTCCTTCAGTATCTACAAAGTTGGAGCAAGATGGAGCAGGTGAGACATTACAAGTGGTTAGGTTTCTTGCAACAATTTCATTTATTGATTTAGTACAAGAAAGGAGTCATGAATAAACTAGCAAACATGCTCTCTCAACCGTCGCTGAAGAAGATTGCAAAAATTGGAATGATAATGCAGCTTGAGTGTTTCACTCATGAACTTCTAAGTGAAGATTATGAGGGAGATGAAGACTGCAAAGGAGTCTACAAGCAGTTGAAGGAGAGGGTATTCGTTGTCATGGAAGGAAACGAATACCACCTCCAAGATGGGTTGTTGTACAAGCTGGACAAACTATGCATACCCCGAGACAGAAGAGTTCAGTTGATGAGAGAAGCACACACTTCTAGAATTGTTGGGCATTTTGGCGTGACAAAGACAGTGGCGAATCTGCAGCGGTATGTGTATTGGGCAACGATGCAAGAGCAGGTGGCGAAGTTTGTTAGAGGCTGTGTTCTTTGCAGCACTAGCAAGCCAAGCAACCGGAAACTTGGTTTGTACATGCCATTGTCAGTACCAAACGGGCCTTGGGAGAGCATCTCCATGGATTTTGTTGGAGGTGTACCCATGACTCGTAGAGGCCATGACTACTTGTTCGTTGTGGTGGACCGTTTCAACAAAATGTGTGTGCTCATTCCCTATAAGAAAACAATCTCTAGACGAGAAGCAGTTCAACTATTATTCAGCCATGTTTGGGTACATTTTGGATTGCCAACTTCCATTATATCAGATAGGGACAGCAGGTTCTTGGGAAAATTTTGGACAGCGCTTTGGGAAAGAATGGATACCAAGTTGAAGTACTCCACTGCCTTCCATCCTCAAACTGATGGACAAACTAGGGTAGTAAACAGGACGTTGGTGCAATTGTTGAGAGGTTACAACAGCAGACATCCGAAGACTTGGGATGAATAGATAGTCTACATTCAACGCTCTTACAATAGAGCACTTCATTCCTCCACCAATAAATCTCCTTTCGAGACTTGTTTTGGTTATTTACCTCCTTCACCATTTGATATCGTTTATGGACAGTAAAAGGAAGACGCAGGACTACAAGGAGAAGAACATAAGGCAATCACATTTGTGGACAAGATCAGGCATATACACCTAAGGGGTCAAGAGCAACTCAAGAAGAGCCAGCACTTGTACAAAGCCAAGCATGATCAACACGGGGAGGATCATAAGTTCCGTGTTGGAGACGAGGTGTGGCTTTATCTCTGTAGGGACCGACTGCAAGGAGCATCAAAGAAACTCAAGCCCCTTAGGTATGGACCATTTGATATCATTGAACAAGTGAACGAGAATGCCTTCAGACTAAAACTTCCACCTTATATGCAAATCAGCTCAGTGTTGAATGTGGAAAATTTGAAGTTGTTTGAACCCTCCATGTTGGATGAGGAGGAAGAACATCATGTTCTTCCAACTGTTGAAGACCTTGCACCTCATGGACTTGAGGAGTTTAAGGAAGACACAATTCTGCAGCACAAGGAGCGGACGACTCGTAGAGGACAACAAGAAATGTGGCAGATTGATCTCAAGGGACAGACTGCAAGGAAAGCAAAGTGGTATGAGAGGAACCAGATTGCAAGCAAGTTCCCTCATCTATCCTTCGCAACTTTTGGGGACCAAAAGCCTCCCAATGGGGAGGTATGATCCAAATCAGATCCGACAAGAACAATTGGCTATCGACACAGGACTCTAAGATGATCAACACAAGCAAAGTTTAAGGCTATGGACGAAGAAGGAGATCGACTTGTTGGCGTGAAGGGCCCTATGCCATCATGATTGATGTCCAATTTCGTACGTAACGTTGGGCAATATATTATTGTATTCATAATACCTTTTCCACGTGAGAAAAAAAAAAAACAAATAAAGAAATGAAGGAGAGACGAATTGGAGAGAAGCTGAAGCGTTGGGGATGCCTGATCTTCTAGTTATCCTCCTAGTCGACTCAACATTCTATATCATGTATCCCCACAATAAGAAAGGGGTTCTTTGGCTGTGAATTATGTAGAGAGGCTACCCAGATGTCATTGAGGAGAATAGAGATGAACGAGAGAGCCTGTAACTTGTCCATTGTTGAATAAATAAGAGCCTGGTCGAAGCCAAAAGAATGTTGGTTTTCCTCTTTGGGTTTCCAAGGCAAATTGTAAGTTATGTGTGATAATTATCGTGGTTTATATCTGTTTATGAATGGTAAATAGTGTGCACTGTAATTTAATGGTCAATTGTGTATGTTTTAGCGACGAGAACTGCATGTCGTTTGGGATGAGTTCGTTTTATGTTAATATGGTTCGCATGGGTCAGTAAACCAGAATAAAGACTCTTTAATCTTACCCATACATTGATTCTGAAGTTGCAAATCAACAACCCTTTGTACCAAGCCGTTGTTATTTGTTTTAAAAGTTTCTAATTTCATTTTGAGTCGTTGGGAATATTCTCGCCTTGCTAGGCATTTTTCCTTTTCCCACGAAGCATAAACATCATATATATCAAAGTTTGGGATTGTCGGGGTGCTCATTAGCTACCCACAGACCATATACACGTTTTTTCCCATTTGTCAACTATCGAATTCGCCCCAAAACGTTTTTCCTCGGTTGTCGAATGTCAGACCGACTTCTATACGTTTTTCGTTGTTCGTGAATGCCCAAGTCAACTTCCATACGTTTTTCTTTGTCATCAAAGGCCCAAATTGACTCCCCCACGTTTCTAGTTGCTTTAGGTTACCAAAAATTGCCCTGGGCATTTTTATGCATTATGGGTTATTAAGAATAGTCTCCCAAACGTTTTGCACGCCACTGGTGATCAAATTTGCCCCTAGAACTTTCCTTTCAACTGTTGGTCAATACATTCAACTTTCCCAAGTCTTCCCTGCATGTTTGGGCACCGAATCCACCTTTTAGCTATTTTTTTTTGCCCACAGGTCGACCCATTTCAACTTGGCTTCCTCTTTGGTCGAGTTCCCTTTCTCAGTCGATCGGCAGTCATCCCGTGGTCGACTTGCATTGCCTCCGACTCGACTTGGACAAATTCGATTTGAGTCATTCTGACTTGGTCGACTTGCATTGCCTACAACCCGACTTGCCACATCTTTCCGACTCATTTGTTTCCAACTCGACTTGCATTCCTTCCAACCTCCTTTCTGACTCGACTTGCATTCCTTCCAACCTCCTTTCTGACTCGACTTGTGTCTTGATTAGTCAAGAATTTTCCCATCATCCGGAGAGCCAAGGTTATAATTGTTTAACAGGGAATTTCATGTTGGTGAGACGAATAGGCTATAAGCCTCTCATTTACGGATCACTTGTTGTGAGCTACCATTCTTGACAATATCCTAGAGATCATTCTCTTCTGGTAAGAGTGTAACCCTCACCTTCCATGATAAGAAATTCAAGGCACCATCCAATCTGTCCTCAAATCTAAGGCTTGTTAATGCCATCTCTGAGATCTACTACACAAACTCCCAAATCTGAAAATTAGTTTTGAAACTCTCTCACTACTGGTCCTTCTTCCCTACAATTGATTTACCACTGCAAATCCTAGAGAATCTCAATCAAAGAAATAAGCTATGATACCATGTGAAAATTCCCAAGCCCTGGATGACTAAAGTCCTTATGATCTCAATCATACACGTAGATTGCTAAATTTAATTATTGCATAAATAAATTTCAAACCATAGCATTAATCACACAATAGTTGGAAATCAAAGACCGGAAGCATAAAAATCAATTTCACACAACACATGTAATTACTCCTTCGAAACTAGTTTTTCATTCTTTCGAAAAACTTATAAGGAAACCTCCAGAAGTTGCCCAAAAAAAGCACTGCATGGATACCAAAAAACACCCCGAATTGAGCAGAACAATCTGCTGGGAGAGTACGGATTGTTGTACGGCTGTATGTGTAAGTTTTAAACCTGTGAAGTAAAACAATGCATATAGATTCTTAAGCAAAACATAAAGTAATCAATGCCTCATACACATAATACACAAAGATTTACGTTGAAAACCCTTAACCAAGAGAAAACCAACCTTCCTTAGTGCCACACCTCTCAACTCTTCATTGTATTAATTTCACCACTCACAATACAATATATACAATATTTTAGGTATTTTGTAGCTACCAAAACCCTAATCCCTTAATACGAGATTAATTTAGAAAACCACTAAAAATAGCAAAAAACGCTAAAATAACAAAAATCGCCTAGCCCTCCCTGAGAACAACAGGTGATGGGATTACCAGAGGTAGTCGTCAAATATAACACACACGCCCACAAAGAACGACAGGTGATGGGATCGCCAGACGCAATCATCAAATCTAATGCACTCCCCCACACACATGCAAAGAATATAACACCTACCCAACAGTACAACATGTATGTACGAAGTGTACAGACATCGGTACGATTTTGTTTGTAAGATTGTGTGAATCTGTGCGATACCATCTGTACGACTATACAGAATTGTATGAGACTATTACACAGGATTGCATGCTACCGAAAATATCTCTTTCCTGGCTGCCTGATCTCTCTCCCTCTTTGACACTCAACCTGTTCAACTACTCAAGAGTTCTTGTGTCTTTGAACTCTCTATCTGGCCCTATCTTTATAGTTTTTGCTGAGACCAAAACCCTAATCTATTTGTAAGATTACTCCTTGTCTAAGTCATGCATGCAAGAAATACATTTTTTAAAACCAACTGCTAAAAATAAGACTTTCACTTTTTAACTAAAGTGAATTACAAAATAGAATTTACTTTTCGAAAATAGAATCACTTTTCGAAAATATCTCAAACTACTTCTCCCATGTTCACAAGAACATGTGCAGAAGTCCCTATCCGAGCTATAATTCTCAACATATACTAGGTCGTATGTGTAACCAATAAAATGGCATCGTACAAGTAATCGGTATAATTGAGATACTCTTATCTTTTACTTTGTCTCAGTAGTGTCTCAAGCTGAGGATATCAAAGGATTTTACAAAGCTTGTAATCAGTATAATTGAGATACTCTTATCTTTTAGTTTGTCTCAGTAGTGTCTCAAGCTGATGATATCAAAGGATTTTACAAAGCATTTCTATACTGATGTAATTTTAATGGAGTATCTCGCAGATTTTGTATAAGGGGACTTTTTCTTTGAAAAGACCTGATTACAGAGTCTGCTGTTTATTTTTGATGGGGTGTCCTCATTTTTGGAAATAGAATACTGTGATGTTTCTTTGGTTGTCTTATGCAGACTGTGTAAGGGAGCAGATAGGCTTCTCGAGCTTATGATGATAAACGTTTTGCACTTAGGAAGAAACAGGAATGCTATAAAGCATCTGCAAAATGTAATTTTGTCTTTTGAATAAAATTACGATATTTTTCTGCAAAATGTAATTTTGTCTTTTGAATAAAATTACGATATTTTTTCCCGCCGAAAAAATTAGTATAATTAAGTTATACCAGTTATTAAACTATTCTTTGTACACATCTTAAGTCAGTGAAGCCATAGATTAAAGAGCTAGGACCATGTGTGTTCCGGCACAAATAATAATGGTAATGAATGTCAAATGTTATTGACCACATGAATTTTGGCTGCATAAGAAATGGCCATGTGAATTTCAGCTGAATTGAAAGGATGTTGAATGTGCTTTAGATCCTCACTCAAGACATCCTAATGTGCAAGGTGCATCACTTAACTCTGACACCTTTTATAAGCATTCCAAATTTTATCATTCTACCAAAATAACACAAGCAATGAAGATGCAATTGATTGAATTCGAATGCTTTTATCGCAAGGTTTTCAACAAATTTAATTAACTGCCTGTTCTATGCACCAATGCTTTGATATGGATTAGCAAGGTAATTCAGCGTAATGGCTTTCTGAAAAGACCAACTTCAAGGGAAATAACCAGGAAATTTATTTCAGGAAAATACACGCCAAAATAAATGGTGGAAAAACAAATCTAGTAATTTAGCGAATTCAGAGATATGACAGCGAGAACCTAGACAACAGTACGCGCTTCGAAGTGTCAGAAAAAATATAAAAGAAACTAATAGTTTACGCAGTTATTCAGAATTTGAATCGGATAATTAAAAACTATTGGCGTCTCCAAGGCTTCACGCTATCATAACGATTCTAATGAATTAGAAGTCACCGATAGGATAGGCAATAAGGAAATCCGAGTACCTTGAAATGATGAATAGGCTATCAGAAACAGAAAAGCCTACAAACAAGCTAAACGGTTAAAAAAACCTGTGATTGAAAAGTCGTACTTACTTTGATATTTCAACATGGTCCTCAACAAAACTGAAAGCTGCAAACTTGATAAAAGCATAGATTCTCTCTGTGCTAAGACCTCGAAGTTCTATCGGCCCTTGAAAATGAAATGCCTTGCTCAGGTACCCTCTTTCGTTCAAATGCTCTAGAAATTGAACCCACTCTGGCCATGGATGCTCCATAATATCCGAAACTCCCTCGACTTTCTCCTTCGTCTTCGGCGTCGTCTTCTGCTGCTGCTCAGATTTCACAATTTTCTTCTCGGTTTTTTTAGAGGAAATAGATGTGACAGATTTCAAACTTTTCTCCTCCTTTTTCTCGGGAATAGAAGTGGCAGAATTCACACTTTTCTCCTTATTTTTTTCAGAGGGAATAGAAGTGACAGATTTCAGACTTTGCTTCTCTTTTTTCTCAGAGGGAATAGAAGTGACAGATTTCACACTTTTCTTCTCATTATTTTCAGAGGGAATATAAGTGACAGAATTTACACTTTTCTTCGCATATTGATTAGAGAAAATAGAAGTGAGACTGGGCACTCTATAAGTAATAGCGTCTTTACAACCCTCGTCTTCCTTCATTTCCTTTGCATCGAGCTCTGAAAAATCCCCATCCCGGGAATCTTGAGGAATGGCTGAGAAATACATGAATCCCGTCTGTAAATGCAAAGGAACAAGTGATATGAGAAAAACGCCATTGCCACTGAAAGGGCTTTCTGACGAAAACCCTGGAGATTTCCACACATTTTCAGAAGAAAATATTTTCCGCTGGCCTATGCAGGTATTCAGGCGTCGAAGAAGTGGCAGGGATTGCTGAACTCCTCGCGCAACCAATCTCCTTTCAGCGAACATTAGGACTGAAATTTGATGGAAAAGCCAAATGTAATAGGGTTTTTTCAACTGTTTGGAACGATAAAAGCTTAGGGATTAAAGTGCAGCATCAGACAGATCATACCTGGCATTTGATATATGCCTCTGAGCCCGCGGGAAAGACATTGAGATCGACCGTGAGGATTGAGAATTTAAAGCGGGCTGGAGCAACGAGGGTTTAAAGATTAAGGAAGCAAGGGAACCGCGAGGGTTTATGACTTTGCGTGGGTTGCATAAGAGCACCTTAACAGGTGCATTGGGATTTTAACTTTAGATTTTTTTTGGTTTTACTTAATATCAACCTCTATTTGCTGAAATAAGTTTTCGTGTTGAAATTTTAATTTTTAGTTTTGGAGTAAGATTTAAAATTAATTTTTAGGTTTGAAGTAAGATTTAAAATTAATTTTTATTTGTAAAGAGGTTTTAAAAGTTTTTAGGTGGTTAAGTTTTATCTAAAGTTTTTTGACGAAGTAATGATGAGTGGGTGTATTTATTTTTGTTAAAGGTATCCAAGGCTTACCCCCTAACTTCCACTGCATTTTGTGTTCGTAGGTGTGCATCGATAGGCACATGCACATGCACAAGCACAAGCATGTCATCAATAGGACTTAAGCCTTGGTCCAGGCTATATTAATTATTCGTTTCCACTGACTAAGCCAAGCTGCTCTTTACTATTGTGCATAAAATTAAAGTGGGACATAAGGTTGATTGTGAATTGTTTGTGAGTCCATAAAATATGTCAATGGTAGCTTGTTAAGTTGGTGAATTCAGAGTGTTGTTATCACCCCACCTAAGTTCAAGTCTATACAATGACATATGTGTGCTTATGTTCATGCTTTTGTGAGCATGTGCTTGCAAAAACGAATGGGGTCAAGTGCAAGTCGTCAACGACTTTGGCAGAATAGATACCCCTCATTCGTAGCTTCTTAGCCAAACAAAACTTTCGTAGCATCATGGAAAAACATTTATGTCTCAATGTTAAATCTAAAATAAAGCAATCCACACTTACTCATGTTGATTGGAAGCTTGAGTACAAAAAATATAAATATAGATAGAGATGTGTGAGAGAGAGATACATGGTTTGCTCTAAAATCAAGAGAGTGGCATCCCACCTTATATATATGTTGTGGATGGTTTACTCCATAATCAAGAGAGTGGCATCCCACCTTGTATAAAACCAATTTAAATCCAATTTACTAAATAATCTATTAAATAAAAATGAAATTGAGATGAAAATGGGACTTCGTTAATCCACCTTAAATCTAGATTTATCAAGCACCTCTCACCACAATTATATTCATGTTTATTATTATAGTTGGGATTTTTTTATATTTATTTTTAATATTATGGTCGTTTTTTTTCACTTTCACACCAGGAACTTTTACATTTATTTTACTTTACTTTATTAACATTATGTTACGTCCATCCAGTTTGGGTAATGCATCTAATTTATCTAAGTACAATGACTCAAATTTTTATATCAAATCCAATTTGATTTACCAAATTCAAATTTCTCTTAATTTCCCTTAATTTGAATTTCACTTTGATTTTTTCCAAATTCATTCATTTTTATGGTCAGTTTTTTTCACTTTTACATTGCAGACCTCAACTTTTCTTTTCTTTTAGTTTATTAGAATGAGCCGACATTACATTAGTAGAATGCACCTCGGTTCTCTCGGTGCAAAAAAGGAATTTTGATGATTAGACTAACTTTAGATATTCTCAATAATTGTGCATTAAGCATCTCTTGCCTGAGATTATCTACTTAGAGTACATATGATCTTTTAGAGGGTGATTCATTGGTAATAGTATGTCACACTTTGGAAGGGTATGGAATGGGTCAAATGCCTCAACCTCAATGCCCTCTTCATCAAGAGAAACTTTGAAATCTTATGATGAGGTCAAGTGGACCTTTTATCCTAAGATGCTTAAGGCCTAAGGTTTTGAACAATTTTTTCTCAAGGTTGTTGAGACACTAATCTCATAAGCGTTGACCTGCTAGTCTATCAACATATATAGATCAAAGGATATGAGACTCTTCATGGTCATCTAAGAAGTATTCCCTTTAGCCGTAGGGATTTTTGTTATTGTAGCATAAGCCCTAGGCTATCTCATCTCTCATAAAGTAGGTTAGACCCTTAACAAAGGCACCTCCCTCTCAAAAGAAGGCATTCAACAACTAGTAAATGGTCATTTTGCAGATGACTCATTCATTGTTATCCTTGAAGACTAGAGTTATATGAAGAACACAATTGTTTACATCTAAATATTCCAAGATAATCAAGGTTCCAAGTTTCAATCAAATGAAACTCAATGTTACATACAAAGCTTGCAAGAATTCCTTAGTTGGCTTGTCGATCAAGGCTAGCCTTCGACCCAACCCAATCATAATTTTAAATTCGTTAGCATTCTCCGTGTTTAATCATCACCTAAAGATCTTTGGGATGTGGCTATTCAACATGGAATAAAATATTGAGAAATGATTGACAAAGCCCATGGCAATTGTGGAAAAATTATAAATATACACAAACATGTTGGCAACGATGTGTGTGTATTGTTAACAAAGCCTATGGCAATTGTGACAAAATTCTAAATATACACAAACATGTTGGCAACGACTTATATATATTGTTCCTTTGGTTGGATACATTTTGTTAATGCCTACGTGTGGCTTGAGAAAACATTTTGTAGTTTTATTTAGGGCAGCATAAATGGGGCAAAGGATTTTATCATGATAATTGGAACTTGTTTTGGATTCCCGTTGGTGAGGTGGGTGGGATCATAAAGATGCATTCCCTAGCCCAATCTATCAATGTCAAATAGCTTATTCAAGGGTAGAAAGGAAATGAAACTTTTAAGGTTTTCTCAAGGAATTGTAACTCCTCTTGAGTTCTCCTTAAAGATTTTGGAAGGCATGGGAGGCCAATCAAACCCCATCGTAGTTAAAAAGGCCAAGCTAACAAGTTTGGTTTGTCTTTTAATGATTACTCTTTGTATTGGTTTCTTATTCGATTGCATTAAGGAAGGTCTTGGATAACATTGCTTTGTTCTTAGATTTGATATTTTTAGAAAATGTAGCAACACTCTCACAACATTTTTAATGCCCAAACATGAGATTGTGTGGGTACCTTCGTTGGAGATAAAAGTCAAATTTCACCTTACAAACCTAAACTTTTGTATTTGAGAAAATCAAAGAGCTCAATATTGAGTTTTTGTTCATAAAGTGAGGCTCATACATTTCTAAAGTTGGGTGGAGCTCATTATTGAATTTTTGTTCATAAAGTGAGGCTCATATGTTTCTAAAGCTCGGTGGAATACATTGGACATATAACATAGTTAAGGTTTTTAAGAAATATAAGGTTTCAAGTTTGATGGAAGCATTGAATGTGGAATATAGTTAAGGTTTTTCATAAATATAAGATTTACATATGTCATTGTGTCAACCCTGACTTAGATAGTAAATTCTGACTTAGATAGTAAATTGTAGAAATTTTGGAGGCTTAAGTATAAGTAAAAAGTGTAGATCTTCCAACTACATAGTATTGGGAAGCTATTCTTTGAGTCCAAAAAGTTTTTTTTTTGCACGTCCTTCATTCTTAGCTTTTGACGTCAAATTGTTTCATATTGATATCCCTTGGCCTAAAACCCCATAGTTGGTAGGCTTCAATACCTCAAACATCATTTATGGTATTATGCATATTCTTAGATTGCATAAGGTTGGATCACTAAATTATGGCCAACTCCTCCATGCATCCATATCATGGAAAGCCACCCTCTTGGGTAATAGACTTCCATGTGTTATAGAGTTTAGTGCAATATAACAAGTAATTATAATTGAAGTGCATATTCTCATTTGAAATAAATGAAATGATGTCATGTTTAAAAAGGCACAACATGTTTGAGTTTTTTTCTGAGTACGTAGAGAATTGCTTATCAACACTCCAACCCATTTGACATATTCTAGATAGTATTATCAATTCAAACAAAAGCCTCGCTACAAAACTCATTAAGTTATTCTTAAGAGGAAAGAGTAATGTTGATGCAAAAGCATCTACATCAGCATTAAAAGGAAGACAGGCTGGAGTAAAGCACATCATCCAACGCATGCATGAAGCTGATTTGGATTACACAAAGGGGAGCACACCTTTTTGAATTTGAATTTAATGAAAAGAAATGTAATTAATGTATGGAGGCTAAGGCCATCCCCAAAAGATCCATTCGGATTGTAATCTCTTTAATGTATAGATGTATTATACAGATCTCGAGTTTGGCTTTGATCTATTTTGTAAATGCTCATTAATGAGATAGGAGAGCAGTAGGTAGGAAGGAGGGAAGGCTCAAAAATCCCCTTCATGTATATAATTTATTTTCTTGATCATTAATTGTTGTTGAAAAAACCACTGAAGGTGTTGTTGCTACTCGTATTTGAGTTAGTAGTTAGCGAGAGAAAGAGAGAGTTGTTGTTGTTGAGAGCCAGAGAGCATTGTATGAGTTGTGGAAGAGCAATGGAGGACTATGTGTATTTATGCATTTTATCATTTGAATGAATAGAACAAAAAAGCTTTGACCCAAATGTTTGGTGTTGTTGTTACTGTGTTTATCTGAATGAATGGTATGTTTCTTGTTCATTTAAATTCTTTGTTTCTACTTGTTCTTGTGCTTTTGAATGCATTTGATGATTAAATACATGAGTCTATGGAGTTAGAATAAGTTTCAATTGTTTCTCTTATGAGAGCTCGTGCAAGGAGTGCACATTTGTCCACAAGGAGTGCGTCGACAGAGTTAAGTCTAACTCAGAGAAGCTCATGAGAAATAACGTTGAATCATTGATAGTAGTAGTGCAGAGAAAGCACAGAGCCATGCAAGGAGTGCATAGGCCAAGTTGTTCTCAGACTTTTGTGAAAGGGAGAATCGTTGATTGTTGTCAAGGTTCCAAGGACACAAGGAGTGCATGAAAGGTTTTAAATCCTTGGAGGAACAAGCTCAGGAGAGATAGTGATTTGAGCATTGAGGAGAAGAGACTTAGAAAGTTTTCTAAGTCTGAACGTCCAAAGTTCGAAGAGAGTGCACAGAGGGAAGACAGAGATTCCATATACCTTGGAAAGTAAAAGCTCAGGAGAGCTAGTGACCTTGATTCCTTGAAGGGAAGAGTTTGAAGAAGCAGCGGTGAAGATCCCATGGGATATCGCTAGGGAACTGGTGATCGTTAGATCTGAGACAGTTGTGCGAAGGATAGCCATCAAGGTCCTTCAACACTTAGTGCTTTCGGAGGTTAAAGGAGTGAAAGGGAGCCGAGATAACCAAAGTCCCGAAGGAGCGAAGAGATCGTGATCGTTCGCCCCACAGCCGACATGTATCAGCAGATCCGTGAGGTTCGGAGGAAAGGCACTTCGGGGAAGGGATTATGCAAAGTTTGAAGAACCTTGAAGCCCGAAGCCCGAAGGTCATCACAACTGTTGATCATGGAAGGGACATGTGTCGGAAAATCATTCTATTCGTAGGCAGAACACTCCAGGAGTAAGAGGAGATGGGATAGTAGACAAGAGGTCGTCTGAAGCCGAAGACGAGGACTTATCCTAACCACCAATTTAGGGGTGGACACGTGGAGCAATCCCGTGAGTTCGGGGGTATATTGCTTTGAGAGTTTGAAAGGAAGAGTGGTTGCCAAGTGTCCTAAAGCCCAAAGCTTGGCGCCTTTTGGGTTAAGTCCCAGGTCATAACCTAAGGTCGTATGAGGAAAGGGGCCTAGCAGAGGGAACTAGCACCTGTCATTTAGATATATTTTTTTTAAAGGGAAATAACACATGTCGTTTAGATTTTTTTTTTTAAAGGGAAATAGCACCTGTCGTTTAGATTTTCTTTTTAAAGGGAAAAAGCGCCAGGAAAGCGCTCGCGGGTTTTCAAAGAACCTACATAGAAAATTAAGGAGGGCCTGTGTAAAACTAAAATAGGAGTTTAGTAAGAGCCTGAGAGTCGATTCGACTCTGAAAGTGATCGATCCTTGACCGAGAAGTCAAACAAACCCTGGAAAAGGCAGGAGGTTTGCGTCAAATGCTATAGGTAGCCCCCTCCATCCCCATGCTAGAATGACATGTTCCCATGACTTGTCCTTGTGATCTTTGAGACAAATAACTTATCTATTAAAGAGATCAAGCACGATAGCAAAAGTTGGGTGCCAACCATCCTAAATCCATAATCAACAAATAATAGATAAGGCCCACCCCAACTTCCTACTTGAAATGGAGCTCATCTCGTCAATATTTGTATTTATTGTTGTGTGTCAAATTTATGGTAAACTTTATAATTATTAATGATTTTTTTTTATCAATTACACTATTATTTATTGGTATTATTGTATTCTTCTGCGACAATTTTAGTTTGGTTTCAGTAAACTATTATTAACATTATATATTCATATGTGGTAATCTTAGTTTTAGTGGTCTTGGGCTTTTTTTTTTATGGTAAGCAATTGTGGTTTTAATGCTCCTCGACTTTTTTTTTCCACGGGGAAAGTTTCACTTTTATATTCATCGGTATATAAAAAATTTACAATGTAACATATAATATGCCTGCAAACCGTGACCTGTGTCCACTGTGGGCAGCACGCTCTGTCACACATATAGTCAGAAAAAACAAAGCAGATGACTGCCATGATATTACTCTAGTTGTAGTTCCATCAAGCAGTATGCTATGTGCATCGCTCAGCCTCTCATAAATTGCATGGAATCGGCCTTTCTTATAACTATTCCATGATTTCTCTGGGTAGTCCGAGTGAACTGTAACTAATACAATGACCCTTCTGCCAGTGGATTTTCAGAGCCTGTATGAACTGTAACCAATACAATGATCCTTTTGCCAGTGGGTTTTTCTGTGGCTTGTTGCCTGCCACGTCAGAGTTTGAGTTGAATAGGGGGACCCTCGTTGCCATCCTCCCATTGAGCAAATGTAATCTGACCAGGAGGCCGGGTTAGAGCCTGTTTTGATAGTTGGTCCGCAGTTTTATTTTCTTCCCTGTAGATGTGAGTGGTTGTGAAGCTCTTGAAGTGTCTTTTTGCTATAGTGGTTCTCTCTTTCCAACACTCCAGTGTTGCTGACCGGAGCTCGACTCTGTCATTTATCCAGTTGATAATGACTTTGGAATCTTCGAGAAGTAGCAAGTCTTCAATGTTTAGCCTTCGAGCCAGGATGAGGGAAGCCCAAGCCCCCAGTAGTTCGGCTTTTGTGATGGTTCCTTGTCCTCCGTTGAGCATCCATCTGTAGGAGGTATGAGAGTTGATGTAAAAGTGACCTCCTGCCCCGCAAAGTGATCCGTCTAATTGAGTAGCTCCATCGAACCAGGCGATGGCTTTGTCAGTGGGTAGTACCAACTTTACTATAACTAATTTTGTACCAACTTATGTTTTGTTTCTAAATAAAACAAGAGACCCTTATATTATCATTATTTATATATATATAAAATAGTATTTGATCAATATTTTATCATTTTCTATGGATCTTAATTAGACAAGATATTTGGCAAAGTAAGAAGTTCAAGTGAGGCAAATTATTCATTATGAAAGTGTGATTTTATGTTTGCACATATGTCTTAATTATACTATATCAACTAACATCTTATTAATTATTAATTACATAGTAGTCATATATATCAAAACATTTATTGAGTTGCTTTATATTATCATTATTTTTTATACAAAATGATATTTGATTGAGATTTGTTTTTTAAATTGGGAACTCCAAGAATGCTTGACGTCCCAAGAGGATATCTTTTTCAACCTCATAAGTTCTTCGATCCCAATTAGATTTCCTTCCCCTTATGAGAGAAGGGAAAGAGATTGGAGCTAACTTTAGGGTTTCAACTTTGGTCTACTTTACTAACTCTCAGACATCCTTCTCTATTTCTTCTACCTCCCCATATTCCTCCTACGATTCTTATGCATTCTCTTCTTTTTTCTTTTCAACATCTGCTTCCTTTTCAACTAGATCATTAGTCTTAGTATCCGCAAGGGATGGATCTATGATATTATTGTTGGAATTTTAAATTTTCTAGTTACACAATTACAATTACTTAATTCAGTAGTAATTGTAGTAGGATTATTGAAAGATAGACAATCACAGATACAATAGAACACAAAGATTATCCTGGGAAACCCTCGTGGGGGAGAAAACCCAACAACCAAAATCCTCAATATAGATTCCTTCAACCAGTACAATGATGTGTTATAGCTCTCCAAGAAAGACCAAGACCAAAACACCAAAATAACCACTCTCCAAGACTTGTGCGCTAGACCTTCTTATGCGCTCCAAGATGCACAAGAGAAGTGCGTGAACCTGTGTCCAAATGAGAGGAACCTATCCTCTATTTATACACAACATTGTCTCTTGAAGAGACATGACTCTTGACCTAACTAACCCATAAAACATGGGCGACTAGCCACAATGGGGCTTTTTACAATTATAAGTAAAATACTAATAATATAATAATTTATGTTGAGCAGACTTGTACAATATAATTATAATAAATTTTTAAAGGTTTGACTAAAACAAATATACAAGAATATCTTCTGTAGTTACACCAAAAAATATTAACACTCCCTCTTAACTAGGAAGGTATTCTTTCCAGACACAGACTCCATGTCAGATACCACACGAGCTCACATCCATTGACTGTTGAACATGTGAATCTATACTTCCTCAGATATCCATACTGCAACATGACTTCACCCCCATGCAACCAAGGCTTGTGGGTAGCTCTCAATAGCTACAACATGTCCCCAGGACATCCACTCCCTGGGATGCATCAATACTTGATCATGTGCACTCTTGTCTCAATGCCAACCCTTTTTCATGCTAGATGAGACCCACCAGACTTAGTGCCAACACTTTTTCATGTTGGATGAGATTTTTCCATACTCAGTGTTAGCCCTTTTTCATGTTGGATGAGTTCCACCTGTCACTCCCTCTGAAGAGGGACCACACCAAGCTTTTCCATGAAGTACTTGAACTTTGTCCTTGACAACGACTTGGTGAACACATTTGCAACCTGATCCTTGGTAGTCACGAACTGGAGCCTCACTGCTCCCCTCTGTACCATATCCCTGATATAGTAGTATCTGATCTCAATATGCTTCAACTTGTCGTGGAACATCAGGTTCTCTGACAACTTCATGGAACTCTAGTTGACACACTAAATGCAGGTTGCCTCCAATCCGAGACCAAATAACCTAGACAACAACTTTCAAAGCCATATTACTTCTCTGCTCATTGCACATGCTGCCACATACTCAGCTTCAATCGTACTGAGTGCCACACATGGCTACTTTATGTTGCTCCACGAGACCATACTTGAGCCAAGACTGAAACAGTATCCGGAAGTGCTCTTTCAGTCAGGAATACTGCCGACCCAATCTGAATCTAAGTATCCATACAATCCAAACTCATGGTCAGATCTATACTAAAGACCATGATGTAGAGTACCCTTAAGGTACCTCAACACATGTTTTGTTGCAACCAAATGAACCTGTCTGGGTTGCTCCAAATGCTAACTCAGGGTGTTCGCAATAAAACATATATCTGGTCTTGTGTTCATCAAATACATCAATGAGCCCACTATTTTTCTGTATAAGGTAGAATCCACAATCTCTGAAGTTGTATCCCGCAACAACTTAAGATTTGATACCATCGAGGTAACCATGGCCTTACAATCCAACATCTTGAACCTCTTCAAGATTTCCACAAAATGACTTCCTTGATTTAGGAAAATCCCATTTGATCTCTGCCAAACTTTTAGTCCCAAGAAGCAGTGCATCATTCCTAAATCTTTCATCTTGAATTCTGCAACCAATTTTCTCTTACATTCAGTGATCAACTTTTCCTCACCTGTTAGAAACAGGTCATCTACATACAACAGTAGAATCATTGGTTCACTATCTATTGGGTATGTGTTATATTCTTTGTCGGGTGTGCAAGGGGGTTAGAGGGGGGGCTGCTAGGCCCCCCCTTGGAGGTGTAGGGGCAGCGCCCTCGGAAAAAAAATTCTTCCTCAGGAAACGTGTCCCATATTTAGGTAGTTTTTCGGCACATGGTTTTTTCCGATGGTTTTCTATTTCTGGTTAAGGAATTAGGGTTGTTGACTAATCCAGGTCATAGGGTTAGGGTTTTGGATGTCGTTGGCTCTTATATGTATATTGTATTGTAAACAATGTATCACAATGAGTGAATATAGAATATGTTGGTTTTCCCAATTTGGGTTTCCAAAGGAAAAATATCTGTGTAATGTTTGTATTTGCCATTGTATCCTTTCTGTTCTTTTACTGAAAATCTGTTTGCAGAAAATATTGTACAAGGTTAAAATCTACATTTGGTATCAGAGCTGTGTTGGCTTCAGGCAGACACCTTTGTGGTCAAGGGTTTGGCTCAGGATTGTGATAAGCCTTGTTGCAATGGGAGATCTGTGGTATTGATTTTTTACGTGAAAAGAAATGGCAAGCAATTTGAAGATGGAGATCAAGAAGTTTAATGGGCAAAGTTTTGAGTTGTGGAAGCTCAAGATGGAAGATTTGTTGGTGGACAAAGATCTATGGATCATGGTAGATCTAGGTACTGCACCTACAGGAACTTCAACAGATGACTGGAAAAAGTTGGATCGGAAGGCAAAGAGCACAATCTGACCGTGTCTCTCAGATTCAGTATTACTGAATGTGTCAGAGGAAGCTACAGCCAAGGATTTATGGGATAAGTTGGGGAAGTTGTATCAGTCTAAGTCCATGGTGAATAAACTATTCCTGAGAAAGAAGTTGTATAACATGAGGATGAGAGATGGAGACTCGATGGCAGAGCATTTGAACGCCTTCAATCCTGTGGTAAGTCAGTTAGTATATGTTGAGATTAAAATTTCAGATGAAGATAAATGTATCAGTTTACTGTGTTCTTTACCAGACCCGTGGGATAATCTAGTTGTGGCCATAGGTATTAATACAACTTCCTTGAAGTTTGATGAAGTGGTCTCATCTTTGTTGTTGAAGGAGATGAGATGGAAGAATATGGAAGGACAAAGCACATACACATTATTTGCAAGAGGACGTTCCTAGGAAAGAAATAGATCTAAGTTCTCAAGTGGGAGATCTAAGTATAAGGATAGATCTAAATCTCTCAGAAAGTTTGTAAAGGTATGTTGGAGATGTGGAAAAGAAGGGCACTAAAAGAAGCAGTGTAGATCCAAAGTTGAGAAAAATAAGGGATTTGAAGAATCTCCTTCTACGGAACAAAAGAGCTCCAAGGCAGAAGGAGGGGATGTGTACTTGGCTTCTTCAAGCACACATGCAGATCATGAGGCAAGGTTGGTTGACTCCGGTGCATCCTTTCATATGAATCACCATAGGGAGTGGTTCTGCGAATATGAAAGGTACGATGGAGGTAATGTTTTCTTAGGTGATGATTCGACAACCAGAATCATATGATGAGGAAAAGTGAAGTTGAGGCTCGTAGATGGAAGGATTAGAACACTGCCTAGTGTTCTGCACATCCTAGGTTTGGCTAGAAATTTGATTTATGTAAGCAAAATGGACGATGCAGGGGTAAATACAATATTTGAAAAGGAAACCTGCAGGATGGTTCGAGGAGCAATGGTGTTGCTGAAAGGAGTTCGGTTTGGAACTATGTATAAGTTGCAAGGAAGCACTATTAGTGATGGGTGTAATAGTTCCATTCTTCCTTATATCGAAGTTGAAGAAGAAAGAACTCATACAGTCTCTAGAGAAAAGGTTATGCTATAGCATCAAAGACCAGGGCATATCAGAGAGAAGGGTCTTTGACTACTACACGGTAAAGGTATGGTTGAAGGTATGTCTAACTGCTCTCTAGATTTTGATTTATGTGAACATTGTACATGGGAAGAAAAATCGGGTAAGATTCCCCTCTGGTGCAATGAGGGTAGAAGGAATTTTACAGCTAGTTCACAGTGATGTTTTTGGACCTGTGTCGGTCCCATCATTGGGGAAATTTGTGTACTATGTCTCATTTATAGATGAATTATAGAGGAATACTTGGATATATTTCCTCAAGAATAAATCTGAAGTATTTGACAGGTTTAAAGAGTTTAAGGCTCTTGTCGAGAATCAAATAGAGAAAAGAATTAAGGTGTTGAGCACAGATAATGGTGGAGAGTTATGCGGAAATGAATTTGAAGAATTATGTAAGAAGTGCGGTATAGAAAGGTAGAAGACTACTCCATATACACCTCAACAGAATGGAGTTGTAGAAAGGATGAACAAAACGATGATGGAAAAAGCAAGGTGCATACTCAGTGGTGTCGGGTTAGGGCAAGAATTCTGGGCAGAGGCAGTGGGTACTGCATGCTACCTGGTCAACAGATCACCCTCATCAGCGTTGGATGACAAGACTCCACAAGAGGTATGGACTGGTAAGGAACCTTCTCTCGCACATCTCAAGGTATTGGTTGTGATGCATATGTTCATGTTCTAAAGGAAAACAAGAGTAAGCTAGATAAGAAGGATGAAAAGTGTATCTTTATTGGATATAAAGATGGTCTCAAAGGTTATAAGTTTTGGAACCCAGAAACTAAGAAGGTAGTGTATAGCCGAGATGTGGTATTTAGAGAAATGAAGGATGTTGTTAAACATGAAGTCTTACCAAGTAAGGAAGAACAAGAGAAAATAGAGTTTGATTTAAAGGATGATGAGTCAGACTCTACAGAAGAACAGGAATAAGAAGGAGAAGATCCTCATACTCCAATATTGAGGAGATCGGTTTGAGAAAGAAGGCTACCAGAAAGGTATACTCCATCTAATTTTTGTTCAAATTTTGCTTTGTCTATTACTGATGATGATCCTAGAACTATCAGGGAGGCAGTGGATTCAGAGGATGGAAATCTTTGGAAAAGGGCCATGGATGAAGAAATAACATCTTTGGATAAGAATGAGGCTTGGGATCTAGTGGAGTTGCCGACTGGAAGAAAGCCCATTGGAAGAAAATGGGTATTTAAAAAGAAGTTGAATGCAGAAGGAAAAGTGGAGAAATACAAAGCTTGGTTAGTAGCAAGGGGTTATTCTCAGGTTGAGGGAATTTATTTTGGTGAGATTTTTTCTCCTGCTACCAAGTTAGCCTCTATAAGATTTATATTATCTGTTGTTGTTGCATTTCATTTTGAAGTAGAACAGATGGATGTGAAGACAACATTCCTACATGGGGATCTAGAAGAAGAAATCTATATGAAGCAACCAAAAGGTTATGTTGTGAAGTGAAAGAAGGAGTTGGTAGGCAAGCTGAAAAAGTCCATGTATGGTTTAAAACAATCACCAAGGATGTGGTATAAAAAATTTGATACTTTTATGCTGGGACTTGGCTTCACAAGAAGCAAAGAGGATCACTGTGTGTATTTTAAATTAATTGGTGGTCATTTGATTTATTTGGTCTTCCATGTGGATGACATGTTGCTGATAGGAAACAACAAAAAGATTTTTCAGGACGTGAAAACTCAGTTGTCCTCTAAATTTGACATGAAGGATCTCGGTGCTTCAAATTTCATTTTGGACATGGAAATTAAAAGAGATTGGAAAAAGGGGAAACTCTGGTTAAATCAGAGAAAATATGTCGAGACAATATTGCAGAGGTTTAATATGCAGGAATGTAAACCAGTCAAGGTTCATATTCCTATTGGAGTAAAGTTATCTGTGGATTAGTGTCCCAAGACACAGGAAGAGGAGGAGGACATGTCCCGTATTCCATATGTGAGTGCAGGTGGTAGTTTGATGTATGCCATGGTCTGTAATAGACCGAACATTGCACATGCAGTGGGAGTTTTGAGTAGTTATATGTCAAAACCAGGGAAGGAGCATTAGACAATAGTAAAAAGGGTTTTCAAGTATTTGCGTGGCACTACTAGCTATGGATTGCGATACAAATGAAGACCGAGATTAGGCAGAGTGGTGGATATACATGTCTTTGTGGATGCAGATTGGGCTGGAGATCTGGATCGTAGGAGATCTACAAATGGGTATGTGTTTAACGTATTTGGAGGAGCAATAAGTTGGATGAGCAAAAGACAGGTTGTATTGGCACTTTCAACTACATAAGTTGAATACATGGCATCCACTCGTGCAAGTAAGGAAGCAATATGGTTACAAAGATTGTGTTCAGGTATTGGGTTGGTACAACAAGCTGTAAGGATAGATTGTGACAGTCAGAGTGCAATTTTTCTGGAGAAGAACCCGACTTATCATTCAAAGACAAAGCATATTGATACTCAATATCACTTTGTGAGAGACACGATTGAAGAAAATAAAGTATCGTTGATGAAGGTGGACACTTTGAAGAATGTTGCAGACTCATTAAGAAAATCTGTGAGCACTGAGAAGTTCTCTTGGTGTAGAGGATCCATGGGCATTGCTTCCCTATATTGTTGACTATGTAACCCTTTGACCCTCTGTATGCAAAGAAAACAACAAGTGGGAGAATGTTAGGTATGTGTTATATTCTTTACATGAGTAGTAGTGTCTGTGTGTTGCATCGGGCACGCAAGGGGGTCAGAGGTTTCACATACTTAGGTGGTTTTTCGGCACATGGTTTTTGCCGATGGTTTTCTATTTTCGGTTAAGGAATTAGGGTTGTTGACTAATCCATGTCATTGGGTTAGGGTTTTGGATGTCATTGGCTCCTATATGTATATTGTATTATAAACAATGTATCACAAAGAATGAATATATAATATGTTGGTTTTCCCAGTTTGGGTTTCCAGGGGAAAAATCTTTGTGTAATGGTTGTATTTGCCATTGTATCATTTATGTTCTTTTACTAAAAATCTGTTTGCAGAAAATATTGTACAAGATTAAAATCTACACCATCCTCAACCTTAAAGTAAATGTTAGGATCTGCATTGCTCTTGGTAAAACCCAAGCTCATAAAAAAATAGTCAATTCTACCATACCATGCTCTGATTGCATGCTTCAATCCATATAAATCCTTCTTTAATATGCACACATGAGTCTCCATGCCATGTGTCTCAAATCCAAGTGTTTTCTCCACATAAACTTCATATTTTATTTCACCATTCAAGAAGGTTGTCTTTACATCCATTTGGTGCACCTTCCATTTCATCATAGCGACCGATGAAAGTATAGTCTTGATCGAGGTATATCTTTCTACATGAGCAAAAGTTTCTTCATAGCCAATTCCTTCCTTCTGAGAGAAACCTCGGGCCACAAATATTGCCTTATATTTTTCAATATTTCCATCAGCTGTGTGTTTCGTCTTGTAGATCCATTTCGAACTCACCACATATTTTTCCTTTGGTATGGGAACCACATCCCAGACATCATTTTTCATAATGGATTGGTATTCCTTTGCCATGGCATATTTCCATACTTGATTTTCTGTAGCCTCTTCATAATTGGAAGGTTCTACATCCATTATGTCACACAAGCATGCAACGTAGCTGGAATACGGCTTCAACTTCTTACTTTCCCTGAAATATTTCTCTGGGGCACCAATTCTTTTTGCATCTTTGATAAGCTCTTGTGCCCAAGCTGGTCTTCTCTTGCAAGAAGGTATCTCAGCTGGTTTCCGAGGTTCTACCATGTCATGATCCTTTGGAATGACTTCCTCTAGTTCAACTGCCTCTGGAACTTTAGGAACTCTATTCTCTTCTTCATGTGCCTCTTATGCACAGATCTATTTGGATTTACTGAAAGTTGCATTCTCATTGAGGTTATATCTCGGTTGATCTCCACTTTTCGGTGACTGGGAATGTATATCATGTAAGCCTTCAATGTGTCACTGTAACCAACAAATATGCCCTTCCGTCTGAAAGGGTCCAACTTTGTACTATTTTCCTTGGGGTCATGAACAAATACAGGGCAACCAAATACTCTGAAATGGCTGACTTCTGGCTTCTCTCCTGAAAAAATTTCCTCGGTGTCTTGTTTTCAAGCACCTTGTGGGGATTTTTATTCTACACGTACACTGTCCTCTTCGTTGCTTCTTCCCATAGATGCATAGGAAGATCTTGATCATGGATCATGGCCTTTACTGCTTCCATGATTGTTCGGTTCTTCCTTTCAACTATTTCATTCTGCTGAGGGTTATAGGGAGTAGAAAAACCCCTCTTAATCCGAACTTCCTTGCAATACTCCTTGAATTATTTTGAGGTGAATTCACCTCCATTTTCTGATCACTGGGTCTTTATCTTCCGCTCTGTCAAGTTTTCTACCAAAGCCTTGAACTCTTTGAATTTGCCAAAAAATTCATTCTTTGATTTTAACAAATAAATCCAAGTTTTACGTGAGTAATCATCAATGAAAGATACATAATATACATACCCACTTAGTGAAGCTTTCGACATCAGTCCGCATACGTCTGAATGCATGATGTCCAAAAATCCTTTGGCTCCGCTATCGCTATTGGGAAAGGAGTGCTTCACGTTATTGCCTTGTGCACATCCTTTGCACACACCATCTGGTTCTGCTTAGATTTTTGGAAGACCTGTCACCATTTTGCTCACAACTGAAAGAGCTTTGTAGTGTAGGTGAGAAAATCTCCTATGCCATAGTTCACAGGGATTCACAATATCATGAACCTTGCAGAGTTTGAATGTCCTTTTAATTTGTAGAGTCCCCCTTCTTCAACTTCAATCACTATTGCATCATAAAGGGTCTTCACTCTAGGCCACATAAGAACTTGACCATCAATAAATGCTACTCTAAATCCTTTCTTGTCCAATGCTTAAATTGAGAGAAGATTCTTCTTTAAACCTGGAACATAGAGAACTTCCTTCATCTTCATTGGCTTTCCTGAGTTTAACTTGTAGGAAGCTTCTCCAACACCTTTGATTGGATACTGATAGTCATCAGCCAATTTCACCTTGTGAGGTGGTGAATCTTTATGAATAAGTTTAGATAAGGAGTCTTCATAGCCTGTCATGTGCTTGGAAGAACCACTGTCTATCAACCAAGTGTCACTTCCATGAGTAAAAATACATGTGAGGGCTGATATAAAAACACAATCCTCATCACTTGATTCATCTTGCTTTGCAACCTTCTTGGGAGGCTCATCATCTTCAACTGTGTGAGATTGATGCCTCTTACTTCCTTTCTTATTCTTAATTTCCATAATGAGGGGGAAATCTCTAACAAAGTGTCCCAATTCATGACAACAATAACATATGATCTTTGAGTTGTCTCTTTGACCCATCCTAAACTTCTTAGGTAAAGAATGTTCCTTCTTGTTATTTCCTTTCCTAGTGTGGGCGGCTAGGGCTTGATCTTCATTTGCCATCTTTTCTTCTATTACAGTTGTCCTAGATTCTTCCAGGTTACAATCTTCCCAAAGACTACTGAACTTGGGAAGATTCTTTCTTGAACAAATTCCTTGGATGAATGCATCCCATGACCTTGGGAGGTCATTAAAGGTAGTGATCACCATCTCTTCTCCTTCTACTAAGTCACCAATGGCTTCTATCTGCTCTTTGATTTGATTCACTCTTGAGAAGTAGGAGTGAATGGTTTATGAGTTCTACATTTTCACATTATTCAACTGAGATCTCAGAGTCATTCTTCGATATATGTTGCTTGCCTCAAACAAACGAGTTAAGGTGTCCATCATTTGATTTGGAGAAGATAATGATGATATATGATGGATAAGGTTGTCCTTAATGGAGTCTGCAATGATCCTTTTTACTCTCACCATGTCCTTCTTATATTTTTCCTTAGCTTCATCTCCTTGAGGTTCTTGAACCTTTTCTATAATGAACTTATCCAATTCATGTTCTTCAAGAAAGAGGGTTACTATGTACTTATAGGCCATGAAGTTATCAGCTCCATCTAGCTTCTCAT
>ML802835.1:97866-114240 GCA_009831015.1 Picea engelmannii | reverse complement strand
AAGGGAGTTATGGGATGAAAGGTGGCAAGGATTGAGGAAATGCAACACAAAATGTAGGGGATGAGACCCAAAGAGCATGATAAATGCAAGAATACCAACACTAAGAGCCCGAGCTTTGAGGGGTGGTGACAACTACAAATGCTTCGCGCCTTGCAGGCTGGGATGAAAACTGGGAAAGGTCTATTTTGGAAATGGTTGTGAGGCTACCTGACTATGATTGCTAGATCCATTATGGTGGCAATTGGGCAAGTACAAACAGAGTGTAGCCAAGGTACCAACGCCGCAAGTGAAATGATCAACACAACTAGGTGAGGGGACTATTCGCATGTAGGAGAAGACTGAACTCATGAGAGGTGGTTGTGTTGAGATCGTGCCATGATATAGCACGTGGTTATGGTNGGGGGGGGGGGGGGGGAGTTGATCGCTTCCCGACAACTTGATCCGAGGGGTAATCATGTGTAATATCCCTAGGCCAAAGCCCAACTATAAATGTAATAATGTACTTAAGCTGGTGAGTTGTTTTATATATTTTTGGCATGCATCTTCCATGGTATAGTGCACACATGTATTGCATAGTAAAATGATGAAATGGGCACGTTCCAGATACTGCGCACAACAAACTTAAGTGCACATGATTTTGATGCCAGGGAGCCTTTATGTATATGATGTGTTTTATAGGTTGGTGAGCTAGTTTATTATAAGCCAAAAGGCTTATGTGATGATTATGCCAGAGAGCCTAGATGTTAAAGGTCAACGAACCTATTTTTGTATATGTATCCATCATTAATATAAAATACATCACTATGCGTAGACCGACCATGATAAAATAGTATGGGGGACTAAACTCCACTAGTTAGGGAAAGAGAGGGCTAAAAGTTAAGAAAAAGGCTAAGCTAGGGAGCTTAAGCCAAAAAGGAATATTATATTAATATTCCTTAAATCATAAAGTATGGAAAATTATTTTATCCTAAGTTCTAAGGATGGGGACAAGTGGGTCAAAGTAGCTCCCAACATGACAAGTGTCAATATGGGAACATGCATACATATAGTTTGGACTTAGTTCATTTTTGGTGGCCTTCCATCATTCAGTCATAAATTCGAGGATTCCAGGATCATTCACTCACTCAGTCAGTTGTCCTCTGTACCTTCCTGTCACTGTACATGAACCTGTATCTGTACCCATACCTGTTTGTGTAGTTGGTTAGCTTGGGAGCTGGATTGAAGAAGTGGGTTGTCAGGCCCGTGGGATATTGAAGAGGCGGGTTGTCAGGATCGTGAGAAATCTCTCAAGGTGAGAGAATTGATGGGAATTGATTTCCGAAGGTGCTAAATTGCAGCTACAAGGCTCCGAGACTTCCTGTCCAGCATGTTGTTGAAGCCCAAAAAATAAGTCGGGCAGCTAAAGGACTGTTGAGCAGAGAAGGGGCACACTTCCTGGGGCGGGACATGCATGTGGGGAATGAGGGACTCTAGGCTGTTAGTTTGATTTGACACCTGTGACAGAGTCTTTCCTATTGTCTATGATACATCATCCTGGTTATGAATCCCTTTAGTCGGATGGAGTTTAGTCCTAGCTCGGGGGTGACCCACTATTGAGAGTGATGAGTAGTGTGGTCTAAGGTTGGGAGGTTCATGGAAGGTCTGCACGTAGTTGGTGATATTCTTACCAAGATAAGTGTCAATTGTGTGATAAATTACATGCTACATTATTATTTACGTGTTTCTTTTTATGGGTTTATCTTATGTGTGGTTTAAAATTGTCCTTATATTTATGGATATTGCCTGTATATGTTGCATGTATATGTTTACTGTTATTTTAGTATGAATCTGTGCATTCACATAATGTATTTGTCTGTTTACGTTTTATATATGAAGTTCTGCAAGAGTTCTATGTGTATATGTTTTAGTTGCATCCAGCTCGGAAAATTTATGTGGCATAACTCAGTTGGATGTTGGGTATGTTACAGTATGGCATCAAAGAATGAAAGTGTTTTTTGGAGTAACATGGCTCGACCTGGGTGGTCGAGGATGTTACAATATGGTATAAGAGCTTCAGTTTTCAACACTGATCCTGGATGGGCCGAGCAAGTTGAGTTGAAGCTAAATTTCATAGAGGATTGATTTTGAAGTGGCCAAATTTCCAGTTACAGAGCGTCCATGGTAAAAAGTAACAACAATTGTGCGGAATTGGGAAAAGTCCCAATTTCTATTGTTAAATTCATGGGAAAATTGAGAAATTCGGCCAAGTGGTGTGATATTATTGATTTAATATTTGTTCTAGCAAATTTAGACCTAGAATTGGTCGAATTTGAAGTTACAGTGAAGCCGTGACAGATGGAGCGAGATTAGTAATTAAAATTCTCAATTCGTGAATTGAGTGTGGGAAAAATTCATTCCAGAAATGTCAACCCACAACAATTTGTTGTTGCAAAGGTTGAATTGGTGTTATCGGGGTGAAATTGAACAAATTTCATAGTTGTAGAATGTCTATGATAAAAATTGGGAAAAAGTTAAGCAAAAGCCCCAATTTTTGCAGCGGAATTCACGAGGAATTGATGCGCATAAAAATGAATGTGCACAGGTGGGCACACTAAAAATGCATTATGCGCAATGAAAATCTTGTGATATGTGGAAAAATATTGGTGTGCGGGTGCGTGCACTAAAATTTGGCGCTGTGCGGAAAAATATTGGTGTGCGGGTGTGCGCGCTAAGATTTGGTGTTGTGCGGAAAAATATTTTTGTGCGAGTGCGCGCACTAAAATTTGGTGTTGCGAAAACAAATATTGGTGTGCAGGTGCGCGCGCTAAAATTTGGTGATGCGCAGAAAAATATTGGCGTGTGGGTGCGCATGCTAAATTTAGCATTGCACGGTGCAGATTGAGTGACACATGTGTAATACTGGCGTGCGGTGTGCACACGCATAATAATGGCATGCGTGATGTGCACAGTATTGGCAGAGCGTAAAGGAATTTTGTTGGTGAGCACGCAATGTGGGTATATGTTGTCACGCGACAATTTAGTTAATGGTGCGTGGTGGGTTGTACTAAACTGTGGCATGGTGCAGTGCGTAGAGTGAAATGCGTGCGGAATATTAACGCACGACAAAACAAATTAAAAATTGCGCGCAACAAGTATTAGTGCAAGAACCAAAATTGTGCGCAGTGGATATTGGTGCGCGACACAAAAGTATTGTGCACCAGTTATTGACGCGACAAAGAAGTGATGCACAGTGGTTATAGGTGCGTGGAACATGCATTACCTTGTGGTGTTTCTGCGCATGCTAAATATTAGTGTACATGTTGAAATTTGTGTGCATGAAGTCGTTTGGATGGTGAACAACAACATAAAACCAACGAATTTCCGCGACATTTTATATTGTTTGAACATCATTTTTTTGCTGTGCGTTTTTGAGACCCTTAACAACGGTTTTAGCTAATCAAAAACCACGAGAACATATAGTGTACTAAAATACAGTTTGTCTCTACAACTCAAATAAAAGAGCCCGAAGAGATCTTTCTAATGGTGTAAACTATTCGTCAAATGGAGTTTTTATGAGAAAGTTACAGGACAAACAATGGAGGGTAAATTTTAAGACCCAACTAACTTCGAAGAGACATAACTTTCTGCTCCAGAATCATATTGAGGCGCAGGAGTAGTCAATGGAAAGATATTGAACCATAGAAGACAGTACTAGAGCTGAATTAAATTTCTGGGCATGTTAAAAATGTTTAAGATGGCAAAGAAGGTGCATGTAGCATTCCAGACCAAAAACACGAATTGGCTAAGAACTTCAACATGTTGTAACTAGCAAACCAGAACCCAGAAAGAGGTGAAACTTGGACATATTGTCCAAAATATGTCTACGAAGAACTTGGAGTAGGTGCAAAAATGCATAATTACAGCGCAGAGTTGCGCCAAGTTGAAGTGTGAACAGAAAAATTAATGGACAATTTTCAAATAACCATAACTTTCTGCTCAAGACTCAGAATTGAGCATGGGATCATGCATTGGAAAGGTGTTGGACAATACAATATAAACATTCACCCATAAAATTGATCCGGGCATTCAATTTTCAAAAAATCGGAAGAAATAATTATGATGCATTGTTGGAACATAATTGTACATAATTTCATAAATTTGTTAAATTATTTAGGCTAACAAATTTTGTTGGCTGCACATTTTTGCAGAGTTAATTTTTTTTAGTTCTTAATAGGAGAGAAGGTTGAAATTTAGTTAAAATAAGAAGAGGTACTCCGGGAAAGAGTGCTATGAAAAAAATCTTTCATAAGATGATCAAAATCCAAGACCTAAAAATGTTAAAGTATGAATCTGATTGCAACCATAAAGTCTTGGCAAGCCACTACATGAAGTCCTCTCATGTTAGTCAAGTATTCAATGGAATCTGGGTAGAGGAATAGATCATGTAGTGAATGAATTAGTGAATGGTCCCAAAGAAACCAATATACAAATTAAGCAATGCATTGGAGTCAGATCCATTATAAAAGGAATTGACTATCAAAATGATAATAATCATATAAATAAAGAGGCTTAATGCATATATGGATAAAGAGTGCATCATATCCAGGGATTGGCTATGCAATTATAGAGTAATGTTTCCCTTATGGTTATCAGAGTGTGCAATGGAAGCATGGTATGAAGGGCATCAATATGGCATGATAGAAGTGGATTGTGCAAGGCAGGTTGAAATCAGATTGGTCAAGACAGGGGAAAGTAAATCAGATTGTTAGACATTATTTTGGTCACCCCAGTGATCCACTGACGAACATGTCTTCATGTTCCCTGAAAATATAAAAGAGTTTTTCTCCATGAGAAAAGTGATTTGCTTTCCTTTCTCAAAAACCATAACAAGGAATGTCGTCGCACCCTGCTATATGCATGGGTTGCGACGATGTTGCCTGATCGTCACACTCTTCCCTAGAGCTAGACTGCGACGTCTCCGCAGGTTGCCTGTTGATAGGGTGTGACGATGCTAAAAGCAAAGGAAAAGTCAAACTTTACGAATGTTCTAGAAGTGAATCTTTTAGAAGATGAGGTGGCTTCTGATCGGTTTAGATCTTACTCGCTTCTCCGATTTGGTGGGATCATCCTAATCTCCTCATCCATCCTTCTTTCACCCTATATAAAGAAGGATCTGTCATGGAAAATGATAAGGTTGAATAGGCTAAGATTTGTATGGAGAGTTCTAGTTCAGATTATTCTTGAGAACTTTGCTTTAGTTCTACTAGATACATGGTGGATCTTCTTCATTCAAAGGCTTTGGAGCAAAGGTGTGTGTGTCAGAGCAAAGGGCCATTGAAAGGGGACCTTGCGACATCAAGTCATTGGTTGTATTCTCCACTTTATATTTAATATGATACAACAATATGTTTCTTTCCCATAAAATTAGTCTTGTTTTATTGTATGATTCCTTCATCACATACATAGGTTTTTGTTGAGTATACTTTGTTGCTTTCACTTCCTTGGCTTGTGTTTCTTTGTAGGTTCAATATCGCATGATCTTTAGGATGGAGCGAGGATGACAACGGAAAGGGGAAATGACATTTAGAAGGTATGTTGTTTATCTCTTGTTAGCTAGTAAACTCGATAATTAAAGACTAGGGAAAGTCTTATATTTTGTTATGCTTTGTTCTAGTTTCGGGTGAAACTAGGCAAATCTGTTTGTGTCTGCACTTATGGATTAGTCCAATAACACCCAAAGAAACCAATATACAAATTAAGCAATGCATTGGAGTCAGATCCATTATAAAAGGAATTGACTATCAAAATGATAGTAATCAGATAAAGAAAGAGGCTTAATGCATATATGGATAAAGAGTGCATCATATCCAGGGATTAGCTATGCAATTATAGAGTAATGCTTCCCTTATGGTTATCAGAGTGTGCAATGGAATCATGGTATGAAGGGCATCAATATGGCATGATAGAAGTGGATTGTGCAAGGCAGGTTGAAATGAGATTGGTCAAGACAGGGGAAAGTAATAGCCAGCAAGCAAATCCAAGTGTTGATATGATCAGATAAGGAAGGGATAAATCAAGTACCTCAAGAAGGAAGTTGGTGTTAACTATCCAAGGTTACTCAAAAAACATGATTGAAAATATAATTGGGTCATGTCGGAGTTGGATCAGAGGGATCCGAATAATAGTGGAATGCTGAAAATTAATATCAACATAATATGTAGTTGCAAGTCCATGAACATCCTAGGATAATGGAAGAAGAAATCATGAGGTAGATATCAATCTAATGGGAAAGAAATAATATTAGTAGAGATTATTGATGCATTCCAAAGGTATTGAAGATGTTTCCACAATAGCATGGAGATGTCAAAGCCAAGAAAGACTTAAAAGTGAAATAAATCTCTGTAGAGAGTTAGTAAAGAACCATGAAGAAGAAAATTGTTTTATGCATGGTTTTGAATGCAAAAGAGATGGTGCCTGAGAAGAATTCATCTCAAGTGGCATAGAGCCATGAGTGACATTTCCAGGGGGTGGCAGTATCACTTGAAATTATGTTGGTAAATTAAAAGCAGTATTAAGTGATTTTAATTAATTCTATGCAGCTAGAGTAGGAGGCATATGTGAATCCTTACAGTATGCTAAGAGATTGGCTATGCAAGCCAAGTTTGAGGCTAGTTGGAAAGTAGTGGAGAAGGGTGGAAGAAAACTCAATACTAAAGTATTCAGTCCAGAAAGAGCTGAAGTAGCTCAGTCCGAAAAATAAATGGATGTTGAAGATCCAAAGTTTATAAGACAACATGATTGGAATCATAATTCATCCAAGTATGAGTTGGGATAGATGGATCCAGGAAGCAAATAAAAGCTAAAGGTTAATATCAGTTTAGTATTTGGACAAAAAAGCAAATACATCCAAGAGTGATTTGGCTAGAAAATGCTCAGATCAGAAATAATCATGCACAGTGGTTACAATGGAGAGCACATGAAGATTCAAGAATCCAGAAGAATGGAAGACTTCTGGGATAAACAAGGAAACGTGATATAGGGAGAAAAAAGTTGTAGCAATTACTATAGAAGAAGATATTTTATGGCTTGTTGGGACATCCATAAAGTGGGAATGGTTGCATGTTTGCAAGTGTTGTTGCATATGGAAGGAAGCAACAAAAAGTTGGAATGTTGAATTATAAGAATGATAAAGAGGCATGCAAACTTCTACTGTCATCAGCTAATCAGGTAGCATTAAATTTGTTTAATGGAAGCCAAGCAGGTAAGTATTTCTTTTTTGGAAATTATGTTGCATAATTTCCAAAGGGAATTCCATGTAAGAATTTCCCCAAAATGAATTTTATAATACGATGTATGGTATTGTTTAAGTACATTGAAAGGATTAAGTTACCACTAAAAGTGCATTTACAGGATTAAGTTACCACTAGGTGTGGTAAAGGCTAGAGGCCTGTTATAGTTACGAAAGATTTTATCTTTTGAATGCACACACTGACATATTAGCATGTCATGTTAATTTGGTTATGAGGTAATAACAAATAAATAAAAGATAAGAACTTGTTATAGGAATGATGCTAGGAAATCTAGTCATGTATGAGACCAATACATGGTTGGATATGGCACAGTATGTATATAGAAAGGTTACGTGCCACACAAATAATCAATGAGCTTCCTACCTTTAAATAAAACTTGGACTGCAACCTTTTTGCTAACACTAATAAACACCACAAAATTGTATTCTTGGTGTAGTGTTCGGGTCGAAAAGGAAGACATCCAAGTAATTGTGAAGACAATGGGAAGTGTGTGGAGAATGTGTCAAGACATTGGCCAGATTTCCAATTTATGGATCGTGAGATACATGACTTAGATAAAGATCATTACGAAAATCAATGCAAAGGTGCGTTGAATAAATAGGCATTGAGAGTTGCACTCATGCCTAGTAAGTGGCAAAGTTGCATTCATACATGATGAAATTGTATACTAAAACACATTTCGTTGAATGCATTTTGTGAGTGCATGTATATATGTTTTTGCATGGAAATAATTATACTAATGGCTGAAATGTTGCTAACTCATGAAGTTGAGAACATTTCAGGAACTGTTAAACATTGCAACAGGAAAGTTTCAAGCCAAGTAGTTACAAGAATAGAGACTACTAAAAATGTTCTATTCAGAAAATTGAAATAATAAACTTACTATTATTAATTATGAACATGCATATGCATGGAATGATGAGTCATTCTATTTTGTTAAATTGTTTGGTAATTGTGATTGAATTGTTAGGTGCAAGAAATTCTAAGATCACTGCATAAGGTTTTTGTACATGTTGCAATTGAATTATGATGTACATGAAATACTGACAAGTTGTTGGCTGTATGCAAGATGAAGCATTGCAGGAAAAATGGAAAAATGGTATGCAATTTGGTGCCTGTGGAAAACCACAAGGAAGGATGCATTCCTAATATGGCAACAACCAAGAAGAATTATGAAATGGAATTTCATGTTTTGGGGAAAACTTGAATTCCCTTTTGAACAAAGTTTGAGTTCTTAAATGAATTATTTTATGTTCTCTCATGATAATTGCATGTGTATGATGCAGATGAGATGATATTGATTAAAGTTGGAATGTTGATTACAAATAGTAGCTCTGGGGAAGATGCCGATTGGAGACAACGAATCTTACCCTGTGGATTTCTAGTGGGTCCGGGTGTGTTTACACTTCTCTTTGGGTTGCCTTGGAGAAGGTTGGATCCCTGGAGGGAGAAGTGTGGGGATAGGTTCCCCGGTATGAGACCTAAAGGATACATGGAGACCACTGAGGGATGTTGGAACTCCTAGAGCCATGGTACTCTAAGACTTCCCGTCCGGCCTCTGCTGGAGCCCTGGAAGGGAAGTTGAGCAACCGATGAATTGTTGGACAGTGAAGATCCATACTACCTTGGGTTGTATAGGCTTGTGGGGAAGAGAGACCGTTGGTTGGAGTGTTGTTGAGGTTTGGTACCTTGGCCTAGACTATGTTGTTGTTGATTGTGGGCCGTGATTATCTTGGGAAGCCATTGCCTTGATGGAGTCATAGCCCTTGCTCGGGGGTGGTACAGTGCTTAGAGTTTATCAACAGTGAGATCTAAGGCTGGGTGGAATGTCATGGATCTACAACCAGTTGTTGCTTCAATGAGGTTTAATTGAAGCATGTAATAAGGAACAATGAGCTGAATTATTTCCTGAAGCAGCTCTATGGAATAGAGCAATTGACTTCCAGTTGCAGTATGAGTACCATAATTGGTGCTGGAAAGTAGAGCACCAGATGGATAACAAGCTTCCAATAGCTAAAGCTTAGATATTTTAAATAATTTGAATGGTACATGGTATATAATGCATTGAGGACAATGCATAAATAAGGGGAGGGGATTGCAATATCCCTAGGCCGAACCCCAACTGTAAATGTAATAATGTACTTAAGCTGGTGAGCTGTTTTATATCTTTTTGGCATGCATCTTCCATGGTATAGTGTGCACATGTACAACGTAGTAAAATGATGAAATGGGCACGTTCCAGATACTGTACGCAAAAAACTTAAGTGCACATGATTTTGAAGCAAGGGAGCCTTTATGTATATGCTGTGTTTTATAGTCCGGTGAGCTAGTTTATTATAAGCCAAAAGGCTTATGTGATGATTAGGGAGGAGAGCCTAGATGTTAAAGGCCAATGAACCTATTTTTGTATATGTCTCATCATTAATATAAAATACATCGTTACGCGCAGACTGAGCACGATAAAAGAGTATGGAGGACTAAATTCCACTAGTTAGGGAAAGAGAGGGCTAAAAGTTAAGAAAAAGGCTAAGCTAGGGAGCTTAAGCCAAAAAGGAATATTATGTTAATATTTCTTAAATCATAAAGTATGTAAAATTATTTATCCTAAGTTCTAAGGATGGGAACAAGTGGGCCAAAGTAGCTCTCGACATGACAAGTGTCAAGTTGGGAACATGCATACATATAGTTTGGACTTAGTTCATTTTTGGGGGCCTTCCATCATTCAGTCATGGATTCGAGGATTCCAGGATCATTCACTCACTCAGTCAGTTGTCCTCCGTACCTTCCTGTCACTGTACCTGAACCGGTATCTGTACCCATACTTGTTTGTGTAGTTGGTTAGCTTGGGAGCTGGATTGAGGAAGCGGTTTGTCATTCACATGGGATATTGAAGAGGCGGCATGTCAGGACCATGAGAAATATCTCAAGGTGAGAGAATTGATGGGAATTGATTTCAAAAGGTGCTAAACTGTATCTAGAGGGCTCTGAGACTTCCTGTTGAACCTCTTGCTGATGCCCAGAAAGGAAGTGGGGCAACCAAAGAACTGTTGAGCAGAGAAGGGGCACACTTTCTGCAGTGGGTTAGGCATGTGGGGAATGAGGGACTGTAGGATTTTAGTTTGAGTTGGCACATGTGACAGAGTCTTTCCTGTTGTCTACGATACATCATCCTGGTTAGGAATCCCTTTACCTCGGTGGAGTTTAGTCCCATCTCGGGGGTGACCCACTATCGAGAGCGATGAGAAGCATGGTCTAAGGTTGGGAGGTTCGTGGAAGGTCTGCACATAGTTGGTGATAATCTTACCAAGATAAGAGTCAATTGTGTGATAAATTACATGTTGCATTATTATTTACGTGTTTATTTTTATCGATTTATGCTATGTGTGGTTTAAAACTGTCCTTATATTTATGGGTATTGCCTGTATATGCTGCATGTATATGTTTACTATTATTTCAGTATGAATTTGTGCATTCATAGAATGTATTTGTCTATTTACGTTTTATATATGAAGTTCCACAAGAGTTTTGTGTGTATATGTTTTAGTCGCATGCAACTCGAAAAATTTATGTTGCATAACTCAGTTGGATATTGGGTATGTTACAGTATGGCATCAGAGAATGAAGTGTTTTCTGGAGTAGCATGGCCCGACCTGGGTGGCTGAGGATGTTACAATATGGTATCAGAGCTTAAGTTTTCAACACTGATCCTAGATGGGCTGAGCAATTTGAGTGGAAGCGAAATTTCATAGAGGATTGATTTCGAAGTAGCCAAATTTCCGATTGCAGAGCGTCATTGGTAAAAAGTAATTGAGAAAAAGTCTCAATTTTTGTTGTTAAATTCATGGGAAAATTGAGAAATTTGGCCAAGTGGTGTGATATTATTGATTTAATATCTGTTTCTAAGCAAATTCAGACCTGGAATTGGTCGAATCTGAAGCTACAGTGAAGCCATGACAGATGGAGCGAGATTGACAATTAAAATTCTCAATTCGTGAATCAAGTGTGGGGAAAATTCATTCCAGAAATGTCAACCCACAACGATTTGTTGTTGTAGAGGTTGAAGTGGTGTTATCGGGGTGAAATTGAACAAATTTCATAGTTGCATAATGTCTATGGTAAAAATTGGGAAAAAGTTAAACAAAAGCCCCAATTTCTGCAGCGGAATTCAAGAAGAATTGATGTGCATAAAAATGAATGTGCACAGGCAGGTGCACTAAAAATGCATGATGCAGAGTGAAAATCTTGTGATATGTGGAAAAATATTGGCGTGTGGGTGCGCGTGCTAAAATTTGGCGTTGCGCGGAAAAATATTGGCGTGCGGGTGCGCGCGCTAAAATTTGGCGCTGCGTGGAAAAATATTGGCGTGCGGGTGCACGCGCTAAAATTTGGTACTGCGCAGAAAAATATTGGTGTGCGGGTGCGCACACGAAAATTTGGCGCTGCGTGGAAAAATATTGGCATGCGGATGTGCGCACTAAATTTAGCATTGCGCGGTGCAGATTGAGTGACGCATGTGTAATACTAGCGCGTGGTGTGCACACGCATAATAATGGCGCGTGTGACGTGCGCAATATTCGTAGAGCGCAGAGGAATTTTGTTGGTGCATGCACAATGTGGGTGTATGTTGTCACACAACAATTTATTTAATGGTGCGCACAAAGTATTGGTGCACGGTGGGGTTGTACTAAACTTTCGCATGGTGCAACGTGTAGAGTGAAATGCGTGCACAATATTAACGCGTGACAAAAAAATGGCACGCTACACAAAAATGGTGCGTGAAAAAAATAAAATAAAATTGCGCGTAATAGGTATTAGTGCAAGAACCAAAATTGTGCATAGTGGATATTGGTGCGCGACACAAAAGTAGTGCGCACCAGTTATTGGCGCGACAGAGAAGTGATGCACAATGGTTATAGGTGCGCGAAGCATGAATTACCTTGTGGTGTTTTTGCACATGCTAAATATGGGTGTCCAGATTGAAATTTGTTCGCGCGAAGTCATTTAAATGGTGAACAACAACATAAAACCAACGAATTTCCGTGACATTTTATATTGTTTGAAGATCATCTTTTTGCAAAGCGTTTTTGAGACCCTTAACAACGTTTTTAGCTAATAAAAAACCATGAGAATAGAGAGGGTACCGAGGTACACTTTGTCTTCACAAATCAAATAAAAGAGCCCAGAGAGAGCTTTCTAATGGTGTAAACCATTCGTCAAACAAAGTTTTTATGAGAAAGTTACAGGACAAGTAGTGGAGGGTAAATTTTAAGACCCAACTAACATCGAAGAGACATAAATTTCTGCTCCGAAATCAGATTGAGGCGCAAGAGAAGTCAATGGAAAGCTATTGAACCATATCAGACAGTCCTAGCACTGGATTAAATTTTTGGGCATGTTAAAAATGTTTAAGATGGCAAAGAAGGTACCTGGGCATGCTAAAATTTGGTGTTCTGCGAAAAAATGTTGGCGTGCGGGTGCATGTGCTAAAATTTGGCGTTGTGCGGAAAAATATTGGCATGCGGTTGCGCATGCTAAAATTTGGCGTTGTGCGGAAAAATATTGGTGTGAGGGTACGCGCGCTAAAATTTGGCGTTGCGCAGAAAAATATTGGCATGCAAGTGCGCACGCTAGATTTAACATTGCGTAGTGCGGATTGAGTGACGTGTGTGTAATACTGGCACGCAGTGTGCACACGCATAATAATCGCGTGCGTGATGTGAGCAATATTGACAGAGCGCAGAGGAATTTTGTTGGTGCACGCACAATGTGGGTATATGTTGTCCCGCGATAATTTAGTTAATGGTGCACACAAAGTATTGGTGCGTGGTGGGGTTGTACTAAACTTTGGCATGGTGCAGCGCGTAGAGTGAAATACGTGCGGAATATTAACGCGCTACAAAAAAATGGTGTGCTACACAAAAATGGCGCGTGACACAAAAAACTTAAAATTGCACGCAAAAGTTATTAGTGCAAAAACCAAAATTGTGCGCTGTGGATAATGACGTGCGACACAAAAGTAGTGCGCACCAGTTATCAACGCGACACAGAAGTGATGCACAATGGTTATAGGTGTGTGGAGCATGAATTACCTTGTGGTGTTGCTGCACATGCTAAATATGGTTGTACATGTTGAAATTTTTGCGCACGAAGTCGTTTGGATGGTGAACAACAATAGAAAACCAACGAATTTCCGCGACATTTTATATTGTTTGAACGTCATCTTTTTGCAGCGCGTTTTTTAGACCCTTAACATCGTTTTTAGATAATAAAACACCACAAGAATAGAGAATGTACAAAGGTACATTTTGCCTCTTTAGATCAAATAAAAGAGCTTGAATTCAACTTTCTAATGGTGTAAACCGTTCATCAAACGGAGTTTTTATGAGAAAGTTACAGGACAAACAATGGAGGGTAAATTTTAAGACCCAACTAACTTCGAAGAGACATAACTTTCTGCTTCAGAATAAGATTGAGGCGCAGGAAAAGTCAATGGAAATATATTGAACCATAGAAGACAGTCCTAGAGCTGAATTAAATTTCCAGGCATGTTAAAAATGTTTAAGATGGCAAAGAAGGTACATGTAGCATTCCATACCAAAAACACGAATTGGCCTAGAACTTCAGCAGGCTGTAACTAGCAGCCCATAACCCAGAAAGAGGTGAAAATTTGACAGACTATCCAAAATATGTTTATGAAGAAATAAATTTGAGCTCTTACGAAGACTCCAATGGAGTAGGTGCAAAAATGCATAATTACAGTGCATAGTTGCGCCAAGTTGAAGTGAACAGAAAAATGAATGGACAATTTTCAAATAACCATAACTTACTGCTCACGACTCAGAATTGAGCATGGGAGAAGGCGTTGGAAAGGTGTTGGATTGTAGAATATAAATATTCACTCAGAAAATTGATCTGGGCATTCAATTTTCAGAAAATCAGAAGAAAAAAAATTACGATGCATTGTTGGAACATAATTGTACATAATTTCATAAATTTGTTAAATTATTTAGGCTAACAAATTTTGTTGGCTGCACATTTTTGCAGAGTTAAAAACTTTTAGTTCTTAACAAGTGAGAAGGTTGAAATTTAGTTAAAATAAGCAGAGGTACTCAGGGAAAGAGTACCATGACAAAAATCTTTCATAAGATGATCAAAATCTAAGACCTCAAAATGTCAAGGTATGAATCTGAGTGCAACCATAAAGTCTTGAGAAGCCACTACAAGAAGTCCTGTCATGTTAGTCAAGTATTCAATGGAATCTGGGCAGAGGAATAGATCATGTAGTGAGTGAATTAGTGAAAACTCCCAAAGAAGCCAATATACAAATTAAGCAATGCATTGGAGTCAGATCCATTATAAAAAAAATTGACTATCAAAATGATAGTAATCAGATAAAGAAAGAGGCTTAATGCATATATGGATAAAGAGTTCATCATATCCAGGGTGTTAAGCCCTAATATTGGCTCACTACCCCTTAATTGGGGCATATTACATTAGTAATGTTACTTTATTTATGTCAGCTTTATTCCATTAGTTGTAATTATACCTTCTAGTCTCCTATATATACCAAGGAGACATTTTCATTTGGAATCATCTTGAACTTGAACATTTATGTGGGGTAAAAGGAGGTTTCCCCCTCGAAGATCCTTATTATCTGAAATTCTCTCTTTTTCAAGGTGTTGAGTACTTATTCTAAGGTTTTTTTATGCTATATTGATATTTGGTTCTTAACATATGGTATCAGAGCTCAAGGTCTTGGGGTTTCGCTGTTGCATTTGAGACACCTTGGTATTTTCACTATAATATTTTTTTCTACAACATTTCAGAAGGAATGGCTTGGAGGATATTCAGTAGATGGATCAAGGTACGCTGGGTTAAAATTTCAGCTCCCGAGGCCTTATACTTTCAGAGATATAGCCTGTGAAATATAGGGTTCTGGAATCATCTTGAACTTAGTCATTGTGGAATTTTCGCTATAAAACTTTTTCTGTAACGTTTCAAACCCTGAAATACGGAGGCTATTCACACAAATTAGTAAGGTATCTGTGGTAAAAAGTTAAGCTTCTGGGTCATTTTAAATTTGTAGATACACCCTGTGGAAGATAGGGTATCTGACTAGTCCTATTGACTAGTCTCAAGAAGGTGTTCTAGGTAAAAAAATCATAACTTATTCCTAGAGTATCCAAATTGAGTGAAACAAATTTCATTGGATAGTGGATAGTTTGTAGTATTTCTAGTACGAGTTTCAGAATTTTATATCAATTATTTTGTGCGGGGCATGCTATACAAGTGAGATCTCCTGGAAAGGCTAAAAATCAACAAGTTGTGGGGAAGTTACCGTAAATTCCACTTGGCACATCCAATTTTGATCAGACCTGTGGAAATGCAGAGAAGAAATATCAGAAAACTACAAAAATAAATTTTCATACCCAGAAGGGTCGAAACTTGGGAGATACAACAAAAGAATGATTGTTTAGCACAACCACCTCAAAATCAAGGTTCAAAAGTGATACTTGGCCAACATGCCACCCAAAAAGGGAACTTATACACCAAATAAGCCTCCAGACAATCCTCCTTGGACTCTTGATGAAGGTGAAGAAATGTGTAGAGACATAAACGATCTACAAAATAAGACAATAACAAAAGATGAACTACAAGAGATGATGGATTCAACAGAAGCTAAGTTTGAGGCAATAAATACTAAGATGGATGCTTTAAAAGGGGAGATCATGGAAGTATTGAAAATTTTTGAAACATAGAGGACACCTGAAAGTGAAAATGCATCCCATGAAATTCATGATGAGGACACAAGGAAGGTGAATCAAGAATGGAGAAACTCTAACCTTGGGTTGAAGACCAACCACATTCCTAAGATCGATATGAGGAAGTTTGATGGAAAGGACCCTATCACATGGATACTTCAGATGGAACAATTCTTTGATCTACATAATGTGCCACATACACAAAAGGTACAAATTGCTTCTTTATATTTAGAACCCAATCAATTTGTATGGTATAGATGGCTTTGTTCTCGCAAATCACTTGTCACTTGGACAATTTTCACGGAAGAAATGATAGCACACTA
>ML802835.1:57806-79719 GCA_009831015.1 Picea engelmannii | reverse complement strand
GAACAAGTTGTTTATATGTACATATTAGACCTAGTCTGGAGAGTGTAAGTCCCTCATATTGTTATTTCCAACAGGAGATACTAAGAGTCTTATTGAGATTTCTTCATAATGCATCTATGTTATTGTTGTTGTCTAAATTGAGTGCCCAGGGTTGTTAATGTTACTACCCATTTTTCTAATGGTTGTAGCACAACTATCGGGTGTAACAACATTTCATCCCTACAAGATGGTTTCTCAGTTCCTTGATAGATGTCACGAGATCGAGCATATTCTAAGTATTTCATGATGGCTCTCCCATAAAATTATAAGTAATTTATGATCCATGATGCAACATCAAAGGATGCCATATACCATGAGCTTGTACAAATGACCTATTTATCTAATAGTTGGTCACACAGAAAACCAATTGTTTCTTCTATGTTGTCAAGTACCCTTATGGCACAACACCTATGGTGAGAAAAATAATTATGTCATCCAAATAATTTGGTACTATGTCATGTCACAAAATATGTGCTATGTCGCATGTTCTCAAAGTTGAGACTCTGTGAGATAAGCCCATTGCATTATATCTTGACTACCAAGGACATTTGGCAGAAAGTGCAGACTTGGTGCAATATCCACACCATCAACATATACATATATGACTTCTTCCTCTTTCTAAAGAAAAAGCAAAGTGGAGACAATGATGAATTTATTCCAAAGGGTTCTCATCATGGTTTGTGACCCACTACTCTTTCCGACCTTTACTACACAAAAGAAACACAAATGTTGCATTGCTTCAAACTAAGCAAAACCCTTGTTCTCAAAATCGATGAAAAAAACAACTTCCGAGGGATTGGACCCAAGAGTGAGGGGTGCTCTAGCTGAAATCCTATGCTAGGAATCGAACGGAGATGATGATTACTCAATCCGAGTCTCGATATTCATTATATTCCCAGTTTCAAGTTGCATCCCAAACCATTTCGAGGACTCTTGGCCAATTCCTCCTCAGGACATAAAAGCCTAACAAAGCAACATTTTTGAGTTTCGTCAAATGATGCAAGCTTGTTTAGGCATGGAATAGGTGACCACATTATCCATCCACGCTTGAGGGATGGTTTCATAAATTGGACTCTTTAATCCAAATGTTGCATTGCTTCAAAATAAACAAACACTAGTTCTCGAAATCAATGACTAAAGCAACTTCTGAGGCATGGCACCCGAGAGTGAGGGGTGCTCTAGCTGAAATGTTATCCTTGTAATCCATCGAAGTCGATGGTTCCTCAATCCAAGTCTTGGTTTTCGTTTTATGCCCAGTTGCAATTCGTATCCCAAACCATTTCCGGGACTCTTGGCCAATTCCTCCTCAGGGCATAAAAATCCAACGAAGAAACATTTTTGAGTTTCGTGAGATGATGCAAGCTTGTTTAGGCATGGATTAGGTGACCACATTTTCCATCTGCTCTCAAGGTATGGTTTCATAAATTGGACCCCTAAATCCATATGTTGCATTGTTTCTTACTGACCAAAACCCTAGTTCTCAAAATCGATGAAAACAATAATTCTGAGGGATTGGACCCGAGAGTGAGGGGTGCTCTAGCTGAAATCCTATGCCAGGAATCCAACAGAGACGACGGTTCCTCAATCTGAGTTTCAGTTTTTGTTATATTCCCAGTTGCAAGTCACATCACAAACCATTTCGGGGACTCTTGTCCAGTTCCTCCTCAGGGAATGAAAGCCTAACGAAACAACATTTTTGAAGTTCATGAGATGTTGCAAGATTGTTTATGCATGCAATAGGTGACCACAATATCCATCTACTCCCAAGGGATGGTTTCATAAATTTGACCCGTTAATCCAAATGTTGCATTGCTTCAAACTCAACAAAACATTAGTTCTCGAAATCAATGAGTAAATCAACTTCCAAGGCCCAAGAGTGAGGGGTGCTCTAGCTGAAATACTATCACAATAATCCATCATAGTTGACGTTTCCTCAATCCAAGTCTCGGTTTTCATTTTATTCCCAGTTGAAAGTCGCATCCCAAACCATTTCAGGGACTCTTGGTCAATTCCTCCTCAGAGCATAAAAACCTAATAGGAGAAGATCTTTTGAGTTTCGTGAGATGCTGCAAGCTTGTTTAGGCATGGACTATGTGACCACATTGTACATATGCTCATGAGGCATGGTTTTATAAATTGGACCCCTAAATCCAAATGTTGAATTGCTTCTTACTGAGAAAAACCCTAGTTCTCAAAATCAATGAAAAAAACAACTTGGATTGGACCCGGGAGTGAGGGGTGCTCTAGCTAAAATAATATGCCAGGAATCCAACGGAGACGATGGTACCTCAATCCGAGTCTCAATTTTTGTTATATGTTCAATTGCAAGTCACATCCCAAACCATTTTGGGGACTCTTGCCAATTCCTCCTCAGGGCATAAAAAGCTAACATAGTAGCATTTTTGAGTTCCGTGACATGTTGCAAGATTTTTTAGGCATGGACTATGTGACCACATTGTCCATCTGCTCCCAAGGCACGGTTTTATAAATTGGACCCCTAAATCCAAATGTTACATTGCTTGAAACTGAGCAAAACGATAGTTCTCAAAATCGATGAAAAAATAACTTTCGAGGGATTGGACCCGGGAGTGATGGGTGCTCTAGTTGAAATCCTATGCCAGGAATCCAATGGAGAGGACAGATCCTCAATCTGAGTCACGGTTTTTGTTATATGCTCAGTTGCAAGTCACATCACAAACCATTTCGGGGACTCTTGACAAATTCCTCCTCATGGCATAAAAACCTAACAAAGCAACATTTTTGAGTTCCATGAGATGCTGTAAGCTTGTTTAGGCAGGGACTAGGTGACCACATTGTCCATCCACTCCCGAGGCGTGGTTTCATAAATTGGACCCCTTAATATAAATGTTGCATTGCTTCAAACTGAGCAAAACACTAGTTTTCGAAATCAACGAGTAAAGAAACTTCTGAGGCATGGAACCCAAGAGTGAGGGGTGATCTAGTTGAAATTCTATACCAGTAATCCATCAAAGTCGACGATTACTCAATTCGAGTGTCAGTTTTCATTTTATACCCAGTTGCAAGTGACATCCCAAACCATTTTGGGGATTGTTGGCCAATTCCTCCCCAGGGCATAAAAAAATAACAGAGCAACATTTTTGAGTTATGTGAGATGCTGCAAGTTTTTTTAGGAATGGACTATGTGACCACATTGTCCATCCACTCCCAAGGCACAGTTTCATAAATTGGACCCCTAAATCCAAATGTTGCATTGCTTCAAATTGAGAAAAACCCTAGTTCTCAAAATCGATGAAAAAACAACTTCCGAGGGATTGGACCCGAGAGTGAGTGGTGCTCTAGCTCAAATCTTATGCCAAGAATCCAACAGAGATGACGGTTCCTCAATCCGAGACTCGATTTTCATTATATTCTTAGTTGCAAGTCGCATCCCAAACCATTTCGGGGACTCTTGGCCAATTCCTCCTCAGGGCATAAAAGCCTAATAGAGCAACATTTTTTAGTTTCGTGAGATGCTTCAAGCTTGTTTAGGCATGGACTAGGTGACCAAATTATCCATTCGCTCCCGAGGTATAGTTTCATAAATTGGACCCCTTAATCCAAATGTTGCATTGCTTCAAACTGAACAAAACACTAGTTCACTTTCGGAGCATGGCACCCAGGAGTGAGGGGTGCTATAGCTAAAATCCTATCCCAGTAATCCATTGGATTTGACGGTTCCTCAATCCAAGTTCGTTTTTTGTTTTATGCCCAGTTGCGAGTCGCATACCAAACCATTTCGGGGACTCTTGGACAATTCCTCCTCAGGGCATAAAATCCTAACAGAACAACATTTTTGAGTTTCGTGAGATGCTGCAAGCTTGTTTAGGCATGTACTAGGTGACCACATTGTTCATACACTCCCGATGCACAGTTTCATAAGTTGGACACTTTAATGCAAATGTTGCATTGCTTCAAACTGAGCAAAATGCTAGTTCTCGAAATCAATGACTAAAGAAACTTCTGAGGCAAGGCACCCGGGAGTGAGGGGTGCTCTAGCTGAAATCCTATCCCAGTAATCCATCGGAGTTGACGGTTCCTCAATCTGAGTCTCGGTTTTCATTTTATGCCCAGTTACAAGTCCCATCCCAAACCATTTCGGGGACTCTTGGCCAATCCCTCCTTAAAGACTAAAAGATTAACAAAGCAACATTTTTGAGTTCCATGAGATGCTGCAAGATTGTTTAGGCATGGACTATGTGACTACGTTGTCCATTCGCTCCCGAGACATGGTTTCATAAATTGGACCCCTAAATCCAAATGCTATATTACTTAACACTAAGAAAAACACTAGTCCTCAAAATCGATGAAAAAAACAACTTCCGAAGGATTGGAACTGGGCGTGAGGGGTGATCTAGCTGAAATCCTATGCCAGGAATCCAACGAAGAAGACGATTCCTCAATCCGAGTGTCAAATTTTTTTATATGCTCAGTTGCAAGTCGCATCCCAAACCATTTCGAGGAGTCTTGGTTAATTCCTCCTCAGGGCATAAAAACCTAATAGAGAAACCTTTTTGAGTTCCATGAGATGATGAAAGCTTTTTTAGACATGGAATAGGTTACCAAATTGTCCATCCGCTCCTGAGGCACAGTTTCATAAATTGGAACCCTTAATCCAAATTCTACATTGCTTCAAACTGAGCAAAACACTAGTTCTCGAAATCAATGAGTAAAGCAACTTCCGAGGCATGGAACCCAGGAGTGAGGGATGATCTAGCTGAAATCCTATCCCAGTAATCCATCGGAGTCATCGATTCCTCAATCCAAGTCTCGGTTTTCGTTTTATGCCCAATTGCAAGTCGCATCCCAAACCATTTTAGGGACTCTTGGACAATTCCTCCTCAGGGCATACAAGCCTAACAGAGCAACTTTTTTCAGTTCCGTGAGATGCTGCTAGCTTGTTTAGGCATGGAATAGGTGACCACATTGTCAATCCACTCCTGAGGCACGATTTCATAAATTGGACCCCTTAATGCAATTGATGCATTGCTTCAAACTGAACAAAACACTAGTTCTCGAAATCAATGACTAAAGCAACTTCCGAGGTATGGAATTTCGGAGTGAGGGGTGCTCTAGCTGAAATCCTATCCTAGTAATCCATCGAAGTCAATGGTTCCTCAATTTGAGTCTCGATTTTATATTTATGCTCTGTTGCAAATCACATCCCAAACCATTTCGATGACTCTTGGCAAATTCTTCCTCATGGCATAAAAGCCTCACAAAGCAAAATTTTTGAGTTCCATGAGATGCTGCTAGATTATTTAGGCATGGACTATGTGACCACATTTCCATCCTCTCCCGAGGCATAGTTTCATAAATTAGACCCCTAAATCCAAGTGTTGCATTGCTTCAAACTGAACAAAACACTAGTTCTCGAAATCGATGAAAAAAACAACTTCTGAGAGATTGGACCCGGGAGTGGGGTGCTCTAGCTGAAATCATATGCCAGGAATCCAATGGAGACGACGGTTCCTCAATCTAAGTCTCAGTTTTTGTTATATGTTCAATTGCAAGTCGCATTCCAAACCATTTCAGGGACTCTTGGTCAATTCCTCCTCAGGGCATAAAAACCTAACGGAGCAACATTTTTGAGTTTCGTCATATGCTGCAAGCTTTTTTAGGCATGGACTAGGTGACCACATTGTCCATCCTCTCTCGAGGCATGGTTTCATAAATTGGAACCCTTAATCCAACTGTTGCATTGCTTCAAATTGAGCAAAACACTAGTTCTCAAAATCAATGAGTAAAACAACTTCCGAGGCATGGCATCCCAGAGTGAGGAGTGTTCTAGCTGAAATCCTATCCCAGTAATCCATCAGAGTCGATGGTTCCTCAATTTGAGTCTCGGTTTTCATTTTATGCCCAGTTGCAAGTCGTATCCCAAACCATTTCGGGGACTCTTGGACAATTCCTCCCGAGGGAAGAAAAGCCTAACAGAGCAACATTTTTGAGTTCCGTGAGATGTTGCAAGCTTGTTTAGGCATGGACTAGGTTACCACACTATCCATCCACTCCCAAGACATGGTTTCATAAATTGGACCCCTAAATCCAAACGTTGTATTGCTTCAAATTGAGCAAAACACTTATTCTCAAAATCGATGAAAAAAACAATTTTCGAGGGATTGGATCTAAGAGTGAGGGTGCTCTAGCTGAAATACTATGTCAGGAATCCAACGGAGACGACGATTCCTCAATTCGAGTCTCTGTTTTTGTTTGATGCCCAGTTGCAAGTCGCATACCAAACCATTTCGGGGACACTTGGCCAATTCCTCCTCAGGGCATATAAGCCTAACAGAGCTGCATTTTTGAGTTTCGTGGGATGTTGCAAGCTTGTTTAGGAATGGACTAGGTGAACACATTTTTGATCCAATCAAGAGGGATGGTTTCATAAATTGGACCCATTAATCCAAATGTTGCATTGCTTCAAACTGAGCAAAACACTAATTCTCGAAATCAATGAGTAAAACAACTTCTGAGGAATGACACCTGAGAGTGAGGGGTGCTCTTGCTGAAATCCTATCCCAGTGATCCATCAGAATCAATGGTTCCTCAATATGAGTCTTGATTTTTCTTTTTATACTCAGTTGCAAGTCACATCCCAAACCATTTCGGGGATTCTTGGCCAATTCCTCCCCAGGGCATAAAATCCTAACAAAACATCATTTTTGAGTTATGTGAATGTTGAAAGATTGTTTAGGCACGAAATATGTGAACACATTGTCCATCCATTCCTGAGACAGTGTTTCATAAATTGGACTCCTTAATCCAAATGTTGGATTGCTTCAAACTAAGCAAAACACTAGTTCTCAAAATCGATGAAAATAACAACTTTTGAGGGATTGGACCCGGGAGTGAGGGGTGATCTAGCTGAAATCCTATGCCAGGAATCCAATGAAGATGATGGTTCCTCAATTCGAGTCTCGTTTTTTTTATATTCCCAGTTGCAAGTCACATCCTAAATCATTTCGGGGACTCTTGGCCAATTCCTCCCGAGGGCATAAAATCCTAACGGAGCAACATTTTTGAGTTCTGTAAGATGATGCAAGCTTGTTTAGGCATGGAATAGGTGACCACATTTTCCATATTTTCCCGAGGCAGGGTTTTATAAATTGAACTCCTAAATCCAAATGCTACATTACTTCAAACAGAGCAAAACACTAGTTCTCGAAATCAATGAAAAAACAACTTTCAAGGGATTGGACTCGGGAGTGTGGGGTGCTCTAGCTGAAATCCTATGCGAGGAATCCAACGGAGATGACGATTCCTCAATCTGAGTCTCGGTTTTCATTATATTCCTAGTTTCAAGTCGCATCTCAAACCATTTCGGGGACTCTTGGCCAATTCCTCCTCAGGGCATAAAAGCCTAACGAAGCAAAATCTTTGAGTTCTGTGAGATGTTGCAAGCTTTTTTGGGAATTTGAGCATGGAATATGTGACCACATTGTCCATTCGCTCATGAGGCACGATTTCATAAATTGGACCCCTAAATCCAAATGTTGCATTGCTTTAGACTGAGAAAAACCCTAGTTCTCAAAATAGATGAAAAAACAACTTCTGAGGGACTGGAACCATGAGTGAGGGGTGCTCTTGCTAAAATCCTATGCCAAGAATCCAATGGAGGAGAAATTTCCTCAATATGAGTCTCAATTTTTGTGATATGTCCAATTGCAAGTTGCATCCCAAACCATTTCGGGGACTCTTGGCCAATTCCTTCTCAGGGCATAAAAGACTAACATAGCAACATTTTTGAGTTCCGTGAGATGTTGCAAGCTTGTTTAGGCATGGACTAGGTGACCACATTATCCATCCGATCCTGAGGGATGGTGTCATAAGTTGGACCCCTTAATCCAAATGCTGCATTGCTTCAAATTGAGCCAAACACTAATTCTCGAAATCAATGAGTAAAACAACTTCTGAGGCATGACACTTGAGAGTGAGGGGTGATCTAGTTGAAATCCTATCCCAGTAATCCATCGAAGTTAACAATTCCTCAATCCGAGTCTCAATTTTATTTTTATGCCCAGTTGCAAGTGGCATCCCAAACCATTTTGGGGACTCTTGACCAATTCCTCCTCAGGGCATAAAAACCTAATGGAGCAACATTTTTGAGTTCCGTGAGATGCTGCAAGCTTGTTTAGGCATGGAATAGGTGACCACATTTTCCATCCACTCCCAAGGCATGGTTTCATAAATTAGATCCCTAAATCCAAATGTTTCATTACTTCAAACTGAGCAAAACACTAATTCTCCAAATCGATGAAAAAAACAACTTCAGAAGCATGGCAACCGGGAGTGAGGAGTGTAATAGCTAAAATCCTATGCTAGGAATCCAACGGAGATGAAGGTTCCTCAATTTGAGTCTCTGTTTTTGTTATATGCCGAGTTGCAAGTCGCATCCCAAACCATTTCAAGGACTCTTGGTCAATTCCTCCTGAGGTCATAAAAACCTAACGAAGCAACATTTTTGAGTTCCGTGAGATGCTGCAAGCTTGTTTAGGCATGGAATACGTGACTACATGATCAATCTGCTCACGAGGGACAGTTTCATAAATTGGACCCCTTAATCCAAATGTTGCATTGCTTCATACTGAGGAAAACACTAATTCTCAAAATCAATGAGTAAAGCAACTTCTGAGGCATGGCACCCGAGAGTGAGGGGTTCTCTAGCTGAAATCCTATCCTAGTAATCTATCGGAGTCAACGGTTCCTCAATATGAGTCTCAGTTTTATTTTTATGCCCAGTTTCAAGTCGCATCCCAAACCATTTCATGGACTCTTGGCCAATTCCTCCTCGGGGCATAAAAACCTAACAAAGCAACATTTTTTAGTTCCATGAGATGTTGTAAGCTTGTTTAGGCATGGAATAAGTGACCACATTTTCCATTAGTTCTCGAGGCATGGTTTCATAAATTAGACCCCTAAATCCAAATGTTGCATTGCTTCTTACTCAACAATACCCTAGTTCTCCAAATCAATGAAAAAAACAACTTTTGAGGCATGGGACCCGAGAGTGAGGGTGATCTAGCTGAAATCCTATCCTAGGAATCCAACGGAGATGACGGTTCCTCACTCTGAGTCTTGGTTTTCGTTATATGTTGAGTTGCATGTCGCATCCCAAACCATTTTGAGGACTCTTGGCCAATTCCTCCTCAAGGCATAAAATCCTAATGTAGCAACATTTTTGAGTTTCGTGAAATGGTGCAAGCTTGTTTAGGCATGGACTAGGTGACTACATTATCCATCAGCTCCCAAGGCATGGTTTCATAAATTGGACCTATTAATCCAAATGCTGCATTGCTTTAAACAAAGAAAAACACTAGTTCTCGAAATCATTGAGTAAAGTAACTTCCGAGGCATGGCACTCTAGAGTGAGGGGTGCTCTAGCTGAAATCCTATGCCAGGAATCCAAGGTAGACGACGGTTCCTCAATCTGAGTCTCGATTTTCATTATATGCGGAGTTGCAAGTCGTATCCCAAACCATTTCGGGGACTCTTGGCCAATTCCTCCTCAGGGCATAAAAACCTAACATAGTAGCATTTTTTAGTTCTATAAGATATTGCAAGCTTGTTTAGGGATGAAATAGGTGACCGCATTATCGATCCGCTCACGAGGCATGGAACCCGGGAGTGAGGGGTGCTCTAGCTTCAAGGCATGCAAAGGAAAGTCATGATATAGCATGGAAATACAAGGCATGATATGGAAAGGCATGGTATGGAAATACAAGGCATGACAAGTGAATGCAGTGCATGGCATTGCAAGGCATGGTATGGAGGGGCATGGCATGGAAAGACATACCATACGATAGCAAGGCATGCAATGGCAAGGCAAGGCATGGCATGTCAAGGAATGACAACACATGCAAGGCAAGGCATGCAAAGGAAATCCATGGCATGACATGGTATGGAAAGACAAGGCTAGGCATTACAAGGCATGGTATGGAGGGGCATGGCATGGAAAGACATACCATATGATAGCAAGGCATGGCATGGAAAGGGAATACATGGCATGGCATGGTAAAGCAAGGCATGGTATTGCATGGCATGGAAAGGCATGCAAAGGCAAGGCATGGCGTGACAAGAAAAGACAATGCAAGGTATGGCATGACAAGTTATGCAAAGGCAAGGCATGGCATGGCGAGGAAAGGCAAGGCATGGCATGGAGAGGAAAGGCAAGGCATAGCATGGCATGGTAAGGCAAGGAAATGCATGGCAAGGAAATGAAATGCAAGGCATGGCACTACAAGGCATGGCAAGACATGGAATGACATGGCAAAGCAAGACAAGGCAATACACCTTGATACCTTTTATTACATTTTTGTCATAATTTTCAACCCTTTAGGGCTTGATGCATTGAATTTTTTCTTTGGAAGGATTGACATTTGGATGTGGTCTAGTTGAATGAGTATCAAGTGCATCTTCAAAATTACTTATAAACTAGTTAATTCTCAAAAGACCTTTGAAGCATATTATAATGGGCCAAAATGTCCTAGAAAAATATTCATTTGTGAAATATAAGATAAGAAGATATATATACCAATTAACTCTCAAAGGATTTTTATAGGAAATCATAATGATATATAGCACAAAATGGAGAGGGTTGGCACTTACGGTTATGCAATAAAATTTACAATTGATATTTAAAATGTATAACACATTTTTTTACAATCTTTACTAACGTTTATTGGAATTGTTGCATGTTTTACAACATTGGAATGATTTCTTATTTGTAACTTATTTGAAATTTTATTATGGTATGTACACTTTGATATGATGTAATATGATTATGGTTTCATTTCATATGTTGTAATATTAGAAATATAACACAAAAATTACATATTGCATGAAATAATTAATAACTTTTCATTTTGAATGTTCTTTTTTGCAGAACACGGGTCTTCCAAAAGATCTAGTTGATCCTCATGAGATAGATCTAGATTATAATGGGTCTGATACAGACATAGGAGATGATGATGATGAGACATATGAAGAAGACACTGTGAATGACGACGATGATGACCGCATTGATGATGATCAAGATAATGATGATGACCTGGTTGCTGGTAGTAGCCAATGACATTGATCATATAGACTCCATCATTGATGATTGTTGATATATCGTTATGATTCCTATTTTCATGTTTACTATCATATGTATCATTTTCACCTGCAATACCATATTATTGATTTTTATCATTTTGACTTATATCATTTGGACATATATCATCTTAACTTACGTCAATTGTTGGCCATGTATCATTCTGACATGTTATTGATCTACTGTAATATTTGACTTTCACTTGTTGTAGTTATATACGATGATGATCTTATCAGTGTTAACGATATAAGTTGTTTGACATTATACTTATCTAATATTGATATATTTGACTAGTTATAATTATAGATGATGATCATGTTATAATCATTATCTTGTTATTTTATATATACTGTATGTTGTAGATTTTATTTAGATGAAGATTTAATAAGTATAATGATGTTGTTAGTTTGTATGGATGTCTAGTTCCCTAAAAATTATTTATAAAAGCTATCATATAACATAATTCAAATGAAATATAACTTACTCTATAATAATGAGAAGGAGGATGGAGTCTGCGGTTTTTTCCGGCACAAAGGCGCGAGACTGCGGTTAATTTTCTCCGGAACTCTGATCGAGGATGACCGGTCTTTCTTTTCACCCTTTGTTTTTTACCTAGAATGGTGCCATTTCTCAGTCCGCTCCTTCTAATCATAACAACCTCGATAGCGCCCCTTATCGTTCTTATCCCGGGCTTTTAGTGGACGTGGAGTCAACCATGGACAAAGAGATTGAGCTCACAGACCCACTCCCCACCATCTGTGGTTCTGACCCAATACCAGGGCTTTCGACAACTGGTTTTTTTCCACTTGGCCAGCTCAAGTATCCTGAGCCTCCGTCTCCTCTCAATGGAGAAATTCTGTCTCCCCCTTCTTCTCCGCAAGGAGCAGACTCTTTCACTAGTTGTTTTGGCACTTTTTCCAATTATCTGGCCTCAAATCCTCTCTCTTTTGGTACCTTCCTCTCTGTTCCCGGCTCACCCGTTGACCTAGCCTTAGACTGGCTTTCTCACGAGGAAGAAGTTTTTCAGCGCACCTCTCCACCTTTGCGCTTTGAACCTAATGGAAGTGGGTCGTTGTTGGTAGGAGCACAGTCTTATGAAAACACAGGTTTGGACCTTAGTTGCAAGGGGTCGGGTCCCTTACACTCTCAGTGATTTCACCCCTCATCCAAAGGTTTTATCTCGATCCATTTGGATGTTGAAGAACAACGGGGTTTCCCACTAGAGGAAAGGGCTTCCTCCATAGAGTATATCCCAGAGGATTCGTGGGACGACAGGGGTTTCCATAGAGGATGCCAAAAAAGGAAAATTAAAGGTCCTTCCTCAAAAGGGAAAGTGGGCAATCTGCTACTTGGGCGAGAAGTCGAATTGAACAATGTGGTGTAGATGGTGAACCAGACTCTGCTTGGGAGAGCTAGTGGTAGATTTTTTTTCCCTCAAAACCATTGTTTCTTGGACATAGTCAGTTTGGAAAGAAGATCTGGGATATGCTTCAGAAGTTATCGAATTAAGTAGAAATTGGTTTGCCTTCCAATTTAATCAGTCGGAGGATGCAAAGTGAGCGTTGGGGAGAAATTGGAGTATAAATTCTTCCCCTCTTTTGCTGAAGCCATGGAGTCCCCTTTTTGATGCTTCCAGGGAGAAAATGGACAAAATCCATGTTTGGGTCCGATTGTCGGCCCTTCCTCTACAGTTCTGATCTCTGGAATATTTCAAAGCTATTGGAAATTTCCTTGGGAACTTCTTGGAAGTAGACCTCTCCTTCGAAAAGATAAAACAAAGGAAAATTGCAAGGATCTTGGTTAATCTTAATGTCAGGGAAGGTCTGGGAGAGGAGATTGACCTAACCTGGGAGGGTTATTGTTACACATTATTTTCATCACCCTCATGATCGTTAATGATGTAAACCTATCTGTTGCCTTCAGAGGGGTCAGTGGCCTAAATCCCTGAAGAAAGAAGGGAGAAGAACTTTATCTGAGAGAAGAAGTTGGATTTTCCTTTGAAAAAACCCTATAAAGGAGGATTTTGGTAGGTTGATATATACATAGGGTGCGGAAAAGCCTGATTTCCGCAGGTTTCACTATAGCTAGGTCACGGAGTTTTCGCGGGCTGCATTACAACTAGGGTGCGACGACCTCTGTACGTGGGAAAAAATGAGCATTTTCTCGATGCTTCTAGAAGGAGAAGCTTCTATGGTGAGGTGGCATCCGAATGGTTTAGATCTTACTCGCTTTCATGATTTAGTGGGATCATACTAACCTCCTCTCCTTATCCTCTTCAGCTTATAAAAGGAGAGGAGCTCTCATGGAGAAAGTTAGTTAGTTTTGGAGCTTGATTGAGTTGGATTGAGCTTGGGAAATTTATGTTGGCTTTGAGGTTTGCTTTGTCAAGATAGATTGTGAGTAGATATCAGATCCATTGTCTCAGAATCCTTGGAGCAAGAAGTGTGTGGGAAGCAAGGAATCGTTGGAAGGAACCTTCCGACATCAAGGCATCCGATTGTAATGTCTCTTCCTATTATTAATCTAATACAATGTCATGTTTCTTTCCCATAGAATTATCTTATTTTATTGCATAATTCCTTGATCATATGCATAGGTTGTCATTGAATATACTTCTACTGCTTTCACTTTGGTTGGTTTGTGTCTCATTACAAGGTCATCTTCACAAGAGCACCGGAGCGAAACAAGAACAACAAAGATATAAAGAAGCAACATTTAAAGGTATGTCTATCGTCTTTTGTTCGGTAGTAAATTTGATGATTAAAGCCTAGGGAAAGCGCCATGTCCTGTCATGTTTTGTTCTAGATCTAGGTGGATCTAGGGAGATCAGTCTATGTCCGCATTCACTAATTTATCCGATAACAAAATTGGCGACCATACTGGGGACCAAACCACTCCTTTCTAGGGTTCGTTAAACATACTTCGAGGGAATTGTCCAAAGGATGAGCTTAAATTTACAAGCATATGTTATCCTCCTCAAGCTTGGGTAAAAATAAAGAGGTACTCGCCAGAAATGGCGGGGGAAAAATTGGGAAAGAAATGTGTCTAAACCTGTATTCCATGGAAGAGTCTCTTTTAAACATGACACCCTTTCACTTTCTTTGTGTCTAGGTTGGAAAATCTACTTGTCTCTTGATCATACTGCTTTATAAGATTACAAATTGGTCTGTGATCCCTATTGTTGAGTCAGTGTTTCCAAGACAGTTGTGGTGTCGTCAATATGTTCAAAGAGAAGTTCAACCCTGAAAGCCTTCTATTGCGTCGGTCATTTCTACAGTCCTTAAGCCTTCTATTGCGTTGACCATCTCTGAGTTAGTCCTAAATCACTGGTTACTCTGATATACTTCAAATCTTGTTACCCGTTTCGTGTCATTGATGAGGGATACATTAAGGCCTTCCTGTGACGAGTTTTTTCCTGTCGACTTCAACTCATTATCCAGGAATTAGACTCAGAAACCAATTGGTACCTTGGAACTTGCATGCCTCAATGGTAGGTTTCCTCGCTTTCGATAATGGGTTTTCATTATTGACCCTTGATTGGGAGACTCCGCCGAGTGTTCGACTTCAACTCATTAATTCACATTTGTTGGATTGTACTAGTGTACCTTGGGAGTCATTGACATTAATGGTGATTTCCCTCGCACTTGTTAACGGTTCTCATCATTGACCGGTAATCGAGTGGTTTCTACCATGTTCGACTTCAACACATGTATTCGCATGGTTAGATTCGTACTATAGAGTGGTGGAGATGAAGACCCTGAATCTTTTCTCATAGATTCATGTTGCGTTGGAGTATATTCAGATTGTACTGTTACATAGATTCACATTGTATGTCTCATGGCTATGTTCAAATTTGAGTCTTTAACACATAGATCCACAATGTATTTTGGTGGCTATGCTCAAATTTGAGTCATAATGGCATGGATCCACAGTGTGTGTTTGGTGGCCATGAACTATATTACTTGACATGGATCTTTGCATACCAACATTTATGCTTTGAGTCATTTGTATTATGAGTATGGGAATGCCTACCTGAGTAATGATATATTATTGTACCGTATTTCCTTGTTTGTTGGCAGGTTTCTGACCAACGTGTTCTTTGTTCCCTACACACACTCGACAAAGTGTTTCAACTATCACTATGTTCTAACTTCATACTTTGGGGGGCTCTCTGTTACACATTATTTTCATCACCCTCATGATCGTTAATGATGCAAACCTATCTGTTGCCTTCAGAGGGGTCAGTGGCCTAAATTCCTGAAGAAAGAAGGGAGAAGAACTTTATTTGAGAGAAGAAGTTGGATTTTCCTTTGAAAAAACCCTATTAAGGAGGATTTCCACAGGTTTATCTATACATAGGGTGTGGAAATGCTTGATTTCCACAGGTTTCACGATAGCTAGGTCGCGGAGTTTCCACAGGCTGCATTACAACTAGGGTGCAACAACCTCTGTACGTGGGAGAAAACGAGCATTTTCTCGATGCTTCTAGAAGGAGAAGCTTCTATGGTGAGGTGGCCTCCGAATGGTTTGGATCTTACTCACTTTCATGATTTAGTGGGATCATCCTAACCTCCTCACCTTATCCTCTTTAGCTTATAAAAGGAGAGGAGCTCTCATGGAGAAAGTTAGTTGGTTTTGGAGCTTGATTGAGTTGGATTGAGCTTGGGAAATTTATGTTGGCTTTGAGTTTTGCTTTGTCAAGATAGATTGTGAGTAGATATTAAATCCATGGTCTCAGAATCCTTGGAGCAAGAAGTGTGTGGGAAGCAAGGAATCGTTGGAAGGAACCTTACGACATCAAGGCATCCAGTTGTAATGTCTCTTCCTATTATTAATCTAATACAGTGGCATGTTTCTTTCCCATAGAATTATCTTATTTTATTGCATAATTCCTTGATCATATGCATAGGTTTTCATTGAATATACTTCTACTGCTTTCACTTTGGTTGGTTTGTGTCTCACTACAAGGTCATCTTGACAAGAGCACCGGAGAGAAACAAGAACAAAAAAGATATAAGGAACCGACATTTAAAGGTATGTCTATCGTCTTTTGTTCGGTAGTAAATTTGATGATTAAAGCCAAGGGAAAGCGCCATGTCCTGTCATGTTTTGTTCTAGATCTAGGTGGATATAGGGAGATTAGTCTATGTCTGCATTCACTGATTTATCCAATAACAATTATACACACACTCAACTACTGTACTACAAGAATATACCATTCAGATCTCAGCGTTGTCACAAGTATGGGCACTTGGTGGATTCTTTCCACCTTCCTTTAAGAACAAGAGGTGGTACTTACTATAGGGAAAAGTTAAATTCTTCCTCCCAGTCCACAACACGAGGCAAGAGGTAATCATCGGAAAGGATACTTCACCCTCTTCGGAACTGAGACTCACTATAAAGGTTACATATGAAAAGGAACAACCAGATCTCTCGCCACCCCATGAAAGGATGACAAAAGGGAAACGGAAGAATGCAAGCACCTCCTCACCAATCTCAGATGTTTTGAAAACTCTGTCTTTGGGTATTTCTCCTTGTCCTCTCCCCCCTATTACTGTTTTAATTAATAATTTGTCTTTAGAGGGTACTAATTGGATGGAGGCTTTGAAAAATTTATCTCTTAACATTGTCTCCTTAAACTGTCCTGCAACCAGACTGGATAGATCCATAGATCCTCCCCTTTTGGAAGCCCCACTCCCTCCTAAACGTCTTTTCCTTCTCGAAGAAAAATCTTCCTCCTCCTCTCAGTCGTTGGAGTCTTCTTCTACCCGATATTTCTTAAGATCTCAGACAAAATCCGTAGGTGGACTGGGAAAGGAGGAAGTTTCCTCTCTGGATAGGGGAGGACGGGGGAGAAAATATCTTCTTTCTAAAGCACAATCAAAGGACAGATTATATCTTTTGGCCAGAACACAACAATCTATTGAACGAGCACTTAGAGCAGCAAAGACCCAAAGCAAGGTTCTGGTATGAATATTATGTCTTATAACTACAGGGGTTTGGTAGGAGCCCATAAAAAATATGCCCTAAAAAGGGTGGTTTACATAGAACACCTGAACATTCTGCTTCTTCAAGAGACTTTGGGGGTTGGGGAGGAGGTAAAAACAAGTTTGGAGTGCTTACTACCTGGGTGGGTTTTCACGTCGGTAGATGCTTTGGGCAGATCCGGTGTACTGGCCACAGGATGAAACTCTAAAAAAGTACAAGTTCTCAACTCTTGGGGCTTGGACTCCGGAATTGGGATCATGGTTTTTTTCTCTGATTTAAAGGAGACAATCCATTTACTTAACATCTATGGACCTTATCTGAACATGAAACCTTTCTGGGACACACTCCTCAAAAAATTGTTCTTTAAAGAGATGCTTATTTTAGGGGGGGATTTGAATCTCTTCTTGGGTTCTTCTGAAGTTTGGAGGGACAATGTGAGACCTGATCCGCTGGCTGATTACTTTGGAAACAAATTCGCAGAAGCCAATTTAACAGATCTAGATCCACTAATCCTCAAACCAACCTGGAAAAAAAAAGGATCGGATCTGATGGAGTGGCAAAAAGGATTGATCGTTTTCTAATTAATGATTCTCTTCTAAACAACTCTTTTACTATCGAGAAGTGGATAGGTTTTGGAGGATTTTCAGATCATCATTCTATCTTCCTGGAGCTTAGACAAGGTTTTGAGAAACCAACTAGCCCTTTTAAATTCAAAAAGACTTGGCTTGAAGATGAATCTTTTTTGAAGATGATAAAGTAGCATTGGATCCCCTTCTGACAAGATTTAACACCCTTCCGACAAGATTTAACACATTCAACAACTTTTCAGTTTACTGAAAATTTGAGAAGAATCAAAGAAAAAGTAAAACCTTGGGCATTCCAAAAAAGAAAAATAGAGGACAAGGAGCTAAAATGAATCAAATTTGAACTAAAAAGGTTCTCAGAAGATGAAGGGGACCTTCTGAGCTCAACAGAGTCAAAATTCAGATTACTACAATTGGAAAAAAAGAGGATAAAGCTGCTCAAGGAAAAATAAGAAACCTGGAGATTAAAAAGCAGAGATATATGGTTGGAAAGTGGAGATGAAAACACAAAGTTCTTCCAAGCCTATGCCAAAGGAATAAAAAACGTCAATACTATTTGGCATTTAAAAGATCAAGACAAAAACTTGGAAACTTCTTTTGAAGGAATGTCAACACAAGGAAAAAACTACTTCCATAATCTCTTTAAAGCAGACATCCAAGATACAATAGAAGAAGTTGTCAAAGTGGCACAATATTTTCCCAGATTCGTGGAAGCAGAAGAAAATCGATACTTGATGGAAGAAGTTACAGAAAAAGAGCTCCTAGAAGTATTACACAGTTTCCAAAAAGATAAAAGTCCAGGCCTAGACGGTTGGACCATTGAATTCTTTCTGGGATGCTATGAGATTATAGGATCAGATCTGCTGAAAATGGTGGAGGATACAAGGATTTCAGGTCGTATCCCTCAGAGTCTCAACTCCACCTTCATTTCTCTCATCCCAAAAATGGATAATTCGAAGACACTAAACGAATTCAAACCCATCTCACTCTGCAACCATGCTTATAAAATTGTATCCAAAATTATAGCTCGAAGGTTAAAAAAAATCCTCTCCAAGAATATTTCGGAACAACAATTTGGTTTTCTGGAAGGGAGACAAATTCATAAAGCCATAGGAATAGCACAAGAAGGATTACATAGTATGAAGACCAAGAAATTAAAAGGGGCAGTGCTTAAAATAGATCTCTCAAAATCCTATGATCGAGTTAGCTGGCTGTATATTCGGTTATTATTGACTCACTTAGGCTTTGAAGTTCCTTTCATTACTTGGATCATGAGATGTCTTACTACAACATTATTGGCAGTCTTAATAAATGGCTCGACATCACCTTTCTTTACTCCTGAAAGAAGGCTCAGACAAGGCTGTTCCTTGTCTCCACTCCTCTTCCTTTTGGTAGCAGAAGGACTCAACAGAGCACTTACACAAGGTAAGACTACAGGTGAACTCTCGGAAATCAAAATTACTCAGGCTTTGTCTCTCACACATCTCCTTTTTGTGGATGATGTCTTACTTTTCAGTGGAGGGTCTATAACGGAGGTAGATACTCTAAGGGACATTCTCTCACTTTTCTCAAAAGCAACATGGATGCAAATAAATGACTGAAAATCGTCGCTCACTACTTTCTTTCTGTCAGAAGAAGAAGAGCTATCCCATTATACTTTCTTTCCATCCGAAACAAGGGATTTAGATGATGGACTAAAGTACTTGGGTTTTAATCTAAAACCCAACGATTATAGAAAAGAAGATTGGAAGTGGCTCTTGAAAAACTTGGATAAAAGACTAAATACTTGGAGTCACCGGTGGCTATCACGAGCAGGAAGATTGGTCTTGGTTAAATCAGTCCTGGAAGCTATCCCTATATACTGGATGTCCCTCTCTTGGATCCCTAAAGGAATTATGGATGCTGCAAGAAAACTCTCCTCAAAGTTTCATTGGAGTGGGAAAAAGGAGTCACATGTAATCCCTTGGGTCTGACGGGAGAAAATAGCCACACCAAAGGCTTTGGGTTGGTGGGGTTTGAAAAATATCTTCGTTTTCTCTAAAGCACTGGAAACAAAGGGGGGGTGACGTCTTATAAATACTTCTAGTCTTTGGACTAAGGTTATCATTCAGAAGTACAATGCACCAGTATCTCTTGAGTCTTGGATAAGAATTCAACCAAAAACAACGAAGGGAGCATTGATGATCTGGAAATCCATCTTAAACGCCTTTCCTCTCATTGAAAATGGTTTAGCTTGGAAAATTGGAAATGATAATCGACTCAGACTTGGGTTGGATCCCTGGACAAGAAGTGATGGGAAACACTTACTCACTGAGCAACTAATTCAGTCATTACACTCCAGGGATATCCTTTTCCTGAGCTCCTTAGCAGACCCTAGCCGCTCTACTCTTTGGTCTCAGGGATGGAAGGATCCCTATAGTTTGGGGCTTGGAGAAGAAGAAATTTGAGAACTGGAAAATTTTATCCACTGCCTAAAGATAGCACAAATCAGACTTTCAGACTTTGAGGATGAATTAATTTGGGACGCTGCTCCCTCTGGGTCCTACTCCCCCAAATTGGGGTATTTAAAATGCAATTCAGAAATGAGTACAGAGGAGGCAGTTTGGTGGTGGAGTAGAATATGGAAAGTTAAAAGCCCGACAAAAAACCCACTGTTCATGTGTAATGTCCTTTGAAATAAGGTCCCAACTTGGGACAATCTACATAAACAAAATTTTGTTGGGCTCGGATGGTGTACACTATGAAAATCTGAAGGAGAGTCTTCTATCCATCTCTTTTTAAATTTCAGATACATCAACAAAGTTTGGATGGAAATCTCCAGGTTACTAAATCTCTAGTGCTTGTGAGAAGGAAGGGACTTGGAGCACTCTTGGCATACTTGGTGGAATAATAAGGATTAGAAACACTTAAAAGCTCTTCCCCTCTTGGTTATTTGGGGTGTTTGGCTTGCCCTTAACTCCTACATTTTCAAAATATTACCTCTTTCCCATGAGATCTCGGCATAAAATAATATTTCTCTCTTGCCCTCCTTCTCCTCACAGAATTCTAGTCCTCCCACAAGACGAATGCAAGAGTTAGTGATTGACAGGTCTTCCCCCTGGGGATTTTTTGATGGAGCCTCACAACAAGATCTCTGTGGAGGGGGAGGACTCCTCTACTTTTCCCCCTCACACTATGTTTTCTTGACTTCTGGCCTTGGTTCAGGAACAAACAATTATGTGGAACTTATGAGTCTCAAACTGCTCATTGTCTTTGCCATAGAAAAAGGATGCCGGATTCTGAAAGTTTATGGGGATTCTTTAAATGTTATAAGTTGGATAAAAGACACTCAGAGATGTTTAAACACAAGACTTTCTAGATTGGTGGAAGACATACAACGTTTGCAGACAAATTTTGACTTATTTGATTGCGAACATGTCTACTGGGAAAATAATAAAGAAGCGGACCAGAGGTCGAAGGAAGGGATTAACATGGTTATGGGTCAGTGGAAAATAACTGAGCACCATAATGAACAATCAAATGAATTTTGGCACAGTCCTTTTTTGGAGCAAACACTTAGTTTTTGAACAACACTTTGAAGAACATGAGTTTCTTGTTATTTGTCAAACGATCAACTACAATCTATTTATATATTTTGTGCACACTATATACAAAACATAGTATATAAACACAACATAAGCATCTACAACAGAACCGGATCCAGATACTATATAGGACAAAGAAGCATACAGACACTTTCTTGAAATGCAACAAATAATGTATAGTTATAAGACTACAATGTAATAGAATACACAATTTTTTAAGGTGTATATGCAGAACGTAATTTTGTTTCTAAAAGTAATAAAATTACGCTTTTTTTCCAAGGAAAAAAAAACTTACTCTATAATAATATAAGTTTTTAAAGATGCATGATATATTTAACTAATTAAATTGAAATAAAAAAAGTTAAATTACTAAATGAAAGCTAAAAAGGACACAACATGAGTATTTAAAATGGAAGCAAAATGTGGCTAAAAAATGGATGTAAAACTCGACATTAAATTTTAAGCCATGCTTGGAGCTATTTCTGGATCTAAGTAGGAAGCTAAATTGGTTTCTTAACAAGAAGAAAAACTGGATGGTAATTAAGAAACAAATCCCAACACTAAAAGGAAGCAAACCCTGGACCTAAAAAAGAAGCAAAACTAGA
>ML802835.1:44612-55928 GCA_009831015.1 Picea engelmannii | reverse complement strand
AACAAAAAGTGATAGAAATTTGTTGGAAATCGCTCATTGTTTAATTAAGTGGAAACACCTTCCACAAGAAGAAAACAAGTGGAATCCAAATGCTTTGATAGGAAGCAATCAATGTTTTCCCATATTTAAGGGAAAGTGCCTTAAAATGGGGAAAATAGCTTGTGATCAATTCTTACTAATAAATATAACTATTTATTAGCTTGAGGAACTTGTAAATATTGTAATGATTATACGCTATATGGTTATTTCCAACAAAAAAGTTTCTCATATAAAAGGAAGCAAACTATCACATACTTGTGATGAAGTTATTCAAAATAACATGATTAAAACCCATTGGAACAAACCACTAAACCAATGCAAATCCTCCCCACTAACTATATGTAGACTTTAGCAGTCAAATCTCTCTGCGGAGGGGGTCCCTTGTCCCACAAACAATGGGGTCTTATACACCAATTTGGTGTGTGGCTTATCTGTGACCTTAAAATTAAATTATTATCATTATTATTATTAGATGAATAGTACTTCAATAGCAATCTCAAAAGTTGTTGTCCAAAATATAGAGTTATCTTTATTACAATAATACAGATAATCTATTTTAATGCAATGACTAAGCTAGACACCAAATTGTTGTATGTGACTCCTTATTTGTGGGACAAGAGACCCCTTCCATGGAGGGATTTCACTACTAAAGTATACCGAGGTATACATACCAACCCCCCTTTGGATTTGAAATTTTGACCTCCAAGGAGGAAACACATGTTTGGGCCAGGTGCTCTCTACAATCGAGGATGGGGAGAAGTTGTCACGTTAGGTTACGATGATGCTAGATTTCAAAATTTTCAAAAATTTAAAGTGGACTCAATTAAAAAAATCCACTCAATTAATAAAAACAAAAACTACACATACTATTATATGTATCTTATTTACTATTACTTTAGCATATTGCTATTACTTTAGTAAATTTACTATTACTTTAGTATTTAATATTTACTATTAATATTGCTATTTACTATTTAGAGCAATAGGAGCAGGTTATAATACTACGAGTATAGATCCATCTAAACTAAGATCTATCAAGCCTAGAGAGGGATAAAATCTCTAGAGTTTCACTCTAGGGATAAAACCGTTAACCTTTCCTCAAATTTCGCATTCTAAAAGAGGTTTCACCTCAAGAGATTTGATCCCTCTCGACCCTTGATAGATTTCGGGTTAATATGGATCTATATTGGTCTTAACCATTAGAATAGTACTTGGAAGTCAAAATATTTTGACTTTTTAATAGTTGATAATAAATAGTTAATTAATTATTGAAAAATGTGATTTCTTTAATTTTCACATCATTCCTATAAAAAATGAATGAATAGTTTTTTTTAATATTTATCTTAAAAACCCTTCACCAACCTAAACCAATTAAGGCTTCTTAAAATGAAATATTTTAAACTATTAAATAAGCTTCATTCATTACAACCCTAATTCTCAAACCATGCAAAGAATCACTTCAATGATCATATACCATGGACTATAAAACACTAACAATAAACCTAACAATAAGCTTCATTCATTACAACCCTAAACCTAACAATAAACTTCATTCATTAAATAACCTTCATTCATTACAACCCTAATTCTCAAACCATGCAAAAAATCACATCAATGATCATATACCATGGACCATTAAAACACTAACAATAACCTAATCAACAACTCTAAACTCTATGACGTAGTCAAGATTAAACCAACAATCTTTTGCTTACAAAACCAAACCGACCTTTAGTTTCGAATTCATTTGTGGTTATATTTCTATGTCTCGTTAAGACGAAGCTTGCATGCTACAGAAAATATCCACGGAATAAGGGAAGGCGAAAAAAGCCCTGCACCAGTCGATCCTGAATCCTGAGACCTTCGAAACCCTGACATCCTGAAACCTGAGACCTTCGAAACCCTGGCTTAAAGCGTTTTCTGAAGAAATTTCGGTTTTATAAACATTTTATAAACCCTGGCTTAAAGCGTTGTCCGAAGAAATTTCGGTTTTATAAACATTTTATAAACCCTGGATTGAGTCCTTGGACGACGCTAATGGAGCTTGCTTGTTAGATCTGCAATACTAAATTGTCGTATTCTGATTCTGTCCATTTGTTTTTATATTTTGAAAGCTGTCAAGAATTCTTCATGCATATTGACTGTAAAAATTCGATTCTTACTTGAGCGCTTCTCTTACGATTACCGACATTAGAGGGATAAAAGTACTGCCCCTTGGCTTCTGTAAAGAACTATCCGGGGAAAAATATATTTCGGTGACAACAGCTCGAGGTGTCTGCTAGGGAGGAGCATGAAGAAGGGAGGAGAAGAAGAGAGCTACATGGGTTCTCAAATAAAACAGTCTGCTACATCTAGTGGAGAGTTGTAAGTTTTTTAACCCTCTCTTTTTGTTCTAACTATGTTTCGCCAAGTTTTTATAGCTATAATCTTAGCTTTCCAGTGCTTTTTAACATTTAAAAACGTCATTTGCCCGTGAACCCTTCCGATCTACAGGACCTCTTTCCTAGATTAAAAAAGCAAAAAGGAAAACTCATTTTAATAGATCTCTTCGATAGATTAAAATAAGGAAAAGGACAAATCATTTTGATGGGGGATATTGTCTAGGGTGTTGGGTTTTCAAGATCTAATTTATGTAGTTGATCAACTCAGTTATTAAGGGCATCCTTATCTCGATTGGAGATTCGGATCATCCAATAGGCATGGGCAATGCTAAGCGTTACTCCATAACCGTTGATCCCCGAATCACCAATCGACTTAAGCTCACGGGTTAACGAAGGGTTGAAGGATGCCAAGCGTCGTACAGTTTATTGAAACCAAATCTGCCTGGATTTTTCATAGCGAAGTCTGGTGCACTGTTTTTTAAATCCAATCCATTTCGTTTGGTTCCTAGGATTTATGGGCCGTTAGTACGGTCCTCTGCCAGGTATATTGATGGAATAATGATATCTGCCCGGATTTTTCATAATGAAGTAGACCAGTCTGGTTCACTGTTTTTTAAATTCAATCCATTTCATTTGATTAAACGTTGGATCAAATTATTTGCACAAACTATCACTGTGTTTGTTTGAAACAAGTTTCACGATCCATCGGTAGCAAGTCTATTAACAAGCTATTCGAATGAAAACATAATGGTCGTGGGTACCTTGCTGGAGATCTTCGTTTGTCTTTTTGGTTGAGGATCCATATTATTTTTGTATAGGAGGTTTTGGCGTTTAAGTTTTAGCTGTGAGATGTTGTATGTTGTTGATATTGGGACATCATCTAAATGTTAATGATGATTTATTTTCTTGGCACACAAGAGCAGTCTGTCAATCACAAGTAACTGCATAATTGAATTATGTCATTTCCCTGTATTTTACTTCAATGAGTCCACTTTGCATACAGTATCAGCGTTACAGGATAGGCTTAGAATATCACCTTCAGATTTCTCAAAATTTTGCCTTATTGTATATAGGTTTAGTGAATTATACAATGATAATATTACTAACTTTTGATTGTTTTTGTGTGATATGAAATAGCTCTGGAGCACCTCAAACTTCAGGAGGGTCACAAAGGCTAATAATTGATGAGGATCTAGCCTATGTCAATGCAGTTAAAGAAACATTTAAGGATGACTATGATGAGGCTGTAGCATATGTCAATGCAGTTAAAGAAACATTTAAGGATAGAAAGGAGAAGTATGACCAGTTTATTGAAGTATTGAAGGATTTAAGGGCACAAAGGTTCACAATCAAAAATTTTATATTGATAGTAGTAATGAGTAGATTTAGTTATTCATTATTTATATGAGAGACATTCATTTTTGACCTACTTTCATTGCCTTGCAGAATCAATATAGTAGATACTATTGCCGGGGTAAAGGAATTATTTAAAGGATATCACACTCTTCTTTTAGGCTTTAAGACCTTTGTTCCTAAAGGTTGTGAATTTACACTCCCACCTGAAGAGGAGGCAACCAATTATGTCAACAAGATTAAGATAACAAGATAACATCTTAGGATAGCACGGAGAAGTATCACAAGTTTATTGAAGTAATGAAGGATTTCAAGGAACATAGGTTCACAATCAATATTTTATGTTTATATTAGTAATGAGTAGATTTAGTTATTCATTATTTATTTGAGAAAGACCTGCACTTTTAACCTAGTTTCATTGCCTTGCAGAATCAATAAAGTATGCTATTTCCATGGTGAAGGAATTGCTTAAAGGACATCCTGATCTTCTTTTAGGATTTAACACCTTTTTTCCTAAAGGTTGTGAATTTACACTCCCACTTGAAGAGGAGGCAATCAATTATGTCAACAAGATTAGGATAATTTAATTGAAGAAGTGAGTACTTGATTACTTTTATATTTAAATTTTGGAGACTTTGGTTTATGGCTATCAATGAATCCCTTGCCCCAAAAAAATTTAATTTGACCAAGCATTTGGTTTTGTCACCAAGATCAAGGTAATTTAAATGACCAAGTGATTACTTGAATACTTCTAGATTCATGTTTTAGAGCCTTTGTGTTCTAGCTAACAATTTTAGTTGATGTTTTGTTTTTAGACTTGGTTTTAGTATGATGAGCATGTATAGAAATCCTTCATAGAGATTTTAAATATGTATTGTAAGGGAAACCAGTCAATTAGTGAAGTATATCAAGAGGTGCACCATATCTTTGTCATTATTTTGCAAATTTTCTAATTTTTATTAAATATAATGCAAAGTCTTAAAAAGTTAGTTTAAGGTTTGAGTTGTATTTCCTTTTACTTAGAAAGTCTAAAACTCTTGTTGTAATTGTTCAAGGTAGATACATTTTATTGGTTGGAAATCAAAGTATTTTGAATGTTTTATACTTGTCAATAACTATAATTGTTTTTCAACATTCATGTTTAGAATCCCCTTATTAATTATTTAAAAAATTTAACTATCTACTATTTGATTATTTACATGCTTTACATAATTGACATTTCCACACCCTATTTGTACAATCCTTCTAACCTACCCTTTTCATTTAATAATATATGATATTGGAAACAAACCTAATGACTTGGTAATGAAATCACGTTGATAGGCTTAAAGGAAAGATCCAATATCTCTACAATTTGAATCTAAAGCGTTGTAATAGCTATATATGTTTATGACTAACTCCACCATAAATGAATTTTCTATGCTCCTTAATTATTAAACTTGGTATACATTTTCCTTCCTCTACAATTCTTTGGCTCAAATATTTCAACCCAACTAGGTCTATGGGATGGGATAGAGTGTTCTAATTGTCAGCTCTTATGATGGGTTACCTTAATCTAGTTTATCATGTGTTAACCCAAGAAATAAATTTTAAAGGCTACGAGTCTCAACTATATTTTATGAAAGACCCTATATATTACAAAATTAGAATGCATGAAAATAATATTAGTGAATCGGAGTTAAATACATTCCTAAAAAGGTAATGATGATATTTGATGTTTCATTGTACAAATGGTAGTAGTAGTGCACCTAACAATTGGAGTAGTAGAGACACAATTGGAATATTGTATCACTGTTTTAAGATTCATAAATCACTAGAGTTAATTACCATGACTTTGGCATACCTAGAGTAAGTAAGCTTCATAATTAAGGGCATAAATTGCAATGTTAGAATAGGTAAGGTATCAATCAAATTAATAACATGATAGGCTATTATTCTATAATATTGTTTGGCCTATCATTTACAAACTTTTCATAGGATAAACCCATTACTTGATGCATTGTTTCTTTGAAAAGTTATTGTTTTTTAATTTTAGTTTGACAAAGTACTAATTAGGCATATGAGTAAATCTCACATGTCATGCATAGTATAGTTGTGGCTGATCAAAAGTGCCCCCAAGAAACATGGTAGGGTAAGAAGTTGAAGTTGAAATGTGTCTCAACCTTTGTGTTATGTCAAATGAAAAATATTCTAATTCCCCATATACCTCACTACAGAAAACTTTGTAGTGAAAAAAACATTCTTAATGTTTATGAATGAAATCTATGTTGTGGAATTGTCTAGATACCTTGTGGAAAAGAACACAACATAAAATTTTTGTGTAGTGAAATTTTATAGGTCAATTTCGTAGAATGTATCTTGAGGAGAAATATCATAATGGTGAGAAATCGGTTCATCACCCCTACTAACCCCTACTAACTTGTACATATTCATTTGTTTCTAGCTCTTTGCATAGAGAAATATCTCCTTCCATGAATTAGTGACTTCCCACAGTCCAATGATCTCTCTTTGAGAGATAAATTATTTTAAACACTTGTTCACTATATGAAATTCACCGAATTATATATCCTAAGCCACGAAAATATCCACAAAAAATAACATAGTTAAGCTATTATATCTGAATGGCTAAGCCCAACATTATATAGTGTAACTTATAAATCTATATTTCCCTTGTCATTCCATATTAACCCATTAACCCATGCTATATAGAATAAATATACAAATATTTAGTTATGAATACTTATAAAATTAAAGTACAAGATATCAATTCTTTATTTAGTTATGGATATTTATAAAATTAAAATTAAATTACAAGATATCAATTCTTGCATATTTGAACCACCTATTAACATGAGACCCTTGAAAGGATGTATAGTTATAATTAAGAGTTATAGTTTAATAATTTTGTTATAATAAAAAAAATCCATGAAAATAAGCTCGATAACAAGAAGGATGTAAAGCATCAAAGGACTAGATCAATGGTAACTCGATTACTTAATGGATGTCAGAATTGGTTTTCAAGAGAATTGGTATATGGTAGAGTAGGAAACTTGAACTCACTATAGGTGACTCCTGCAGAAGTCAGTTATGTCGCTGCTATAACAGTTGCAAACATGATGTTTATCACATTTCCATTTGTTGTCCCTTTTTAATTGATTGAAATTATGCTGGGATTAAACAAACTGCATTAGTATGTTAGTATGAGTAACAAGAAAGTAAGTAACAAAAAAAAACTAAGTAACAAAAGAAAATAACAAGAAACTAAGTAACAAAAGAAAATAACAAATAAATGTATTTAGGTTAAATATAAAAGTGTTTGTGTGTTGTATATATTTTTTCCTACATATAATTATTATTATTATTATTATTTTAAATATGTTTATTTTTAAATACATTTTGATTTGCAATATCAGAATATTTTGGTATTTAAAAAAAAAACAAACACTTATAATTGGTTTGGTATTCATGTATTATTTGTAATATTTCCATGTTTATGTAAAGCATTTTCTATTATGTTTTTAGTATAATTTTAATCTCATGGAGTTGGTGGATTTCTGGAAATGTAGTATAACATCCTTGATTGTTTAAGAAGTTTTTGCATGTAAGTATTTAAGAGTTAAAACTTTGAATTAGTGTACATATAGAAAGGTTGTTAAGACATGTTTACTTTATTTTAATTCTTATTAATTGTATTTAGTGCATTTTTAGAGAAATTTGATGAAATATGAAGTAAACATATTGGACAATCTTCATACAAAACTAAATAACCTTCATAGAATTTAGGACAAACAAAATATTGTATTTTCTTTGTGGTTGATCGTGTTGGCATATTCCACCCAATTTTTCACCACAAATGTAGCCCACACACAAAAAATACATACATGTGAATATAGGTTACCATGTATATTTGAAAAAGGACAAATGAACATGACACATGGGATGAGAAAAAGTGAAGATTTCAATGAGATGCCTCCACATAAGCAATGCATGGATTCCAAAAGGTGCTTCAATATAATGTAGTAGAAATCCAATTAGAAATCCAATGATATGCATAAATGAGCATGAAGGGAAAACTTGCAATGATTCTTATTTAATAATAAAATTTAAAATATTTTTTTTGTATTTCAATATTGTCTCACGATATCTTAATGAGGGTTGATGTACATTCAAAGGTAACATTTTTAATTTTGATTTGTAATTCCTTTACACTAAACTCAATGCTTATAAATGAACGTTTCTTGTGTAGAAAGAGCACTAGCAATTTACATCAATGAATGTTACATGAGAAATTATAATTGACACTTTTTCCCTTTCTCTAGTTTTACACATGGTCTCAATTAAATAAGTCTCAATGGGGTATAAAATCTATTGAAAAGGTCTCTTGAAAATGTTCATCTTAGAGAATATTTTTTGACATAAAAAAATCATCTTCTTGATAATAACATTTATATTTTTTGAGATTTAACAAATTATATATATATATATATATATATATATATATATATATATAATTTGTCAAAACAAACATTTGAACCATTTTTAAATCAAAATTTATAATGTTTTTGTTATTTTAATAGTTAGAAACATCTAGATCTATGCAATTCCACTTAAACTTTTAAAATCATAGAGTAGTCACTATCAATTTTTTTTACTTTTAAGCTATGTATAAGTAATACATTATTACAAGTTTCAAGTGTTTCATAATTTCTTTAATTTTTCATTGTGAATTACATAAAAACTATTACATTTACACCTTTCTAAGAGGCATGTATAAACATCTTTGCTACTAATTTCACTTATTTAACATGTGACGAACCAAATTGAGTGTAATGTTAATAACAAATCATTGAAAAAAACTTCCACTAGTAACATCTCTTTATACCAACTCTAATAAAAAACTCATATCTTAGATTTTATGTACATTAGCTTAATTCTAATATCTTATTACAACAACTTGTATGTTGTTGTGATTGTAGACATACTTAATTTTTTATTTTATTTATTTGTTCACAATTTTGTATAAAAGAACCTTTGGCTCCTACTCTCCAAGTTTTTGAGTTTGATATGCTTACCTAAAATCCCTTTGGAATCTTATCAATTTCAATCCCACTCTGCAAATATAAGGCAAAGAAGGAGAAGAAAATTAATAATTAATATTTGTTGGAAAATAGAACAATATTAATTATTAATATATTGGAGATTTTATGTTTGTAGTTTTTTCTCTTTTATTCCCAATGTTAAGAAACTACGGATTTGAGCTCATTCTTTCATTGGTAGGGGGATAAAAATATGTAGTATTCTCACTACATGTTTTGGGTTGACAATCAATATGATTTTTAAGGTATCTACAATTTTTTCAACTAGTTAGGCTATGATAGTCTTTATGACTCATTTTTCCCTTTGGTGGAAATCAATCATGTTTATATGGTCTATAGTTTTGGTTAACCCCTTTGTTTCTTGTGTTAATAGAAAATACAAATCGCTCTTATATTGTTCTAAATAAAAAAATATCCTATGAAAAAGGTAAAATAAAGGTACCTAGAATTGAAGGACACATCCTTCACAATGATCCCTTTCTCTCATTCTTAGAGAGTGGGTAACCAACTACAAAAATTTCAATTGTCTTTGAGATAGAGATAGGTGCAAAGTGAATCTCTTCTCCATTAGAAAAAACAAGAAAAGTTTGGGTGTGGGAGTTTACTCAACCCCAACAATAATGTCATATTGAAGCTTATCTTCACCACAAAAAATGAAAAAAAAAATGGATTCAAACCCCACTATAATAAACCTTACTTTATTGCATAGATCCTACTTTATAGTAAAAACCTTGCAACATAACTTTTTAATCTATCATGCTTCTTTGATCCTTGTGATGAGATTGAAAGGTTGTCTTTTGAACCTTTTTCATCTTTGTTTTATGACCCGGAGGTAATTTTCTTTTAAGGATCTTTTGTTTCCTTCTACATAGGCACGTAATATCATCTCACTACATCATGGAGAAGTGAATGGTTGGTTTGAATGAAGAGAATATTGTTACTTTGTGTATTGTACTTTTTGTCATCATATTCATGCTCAAGCTCTCACATGTTACTCAAATTCCTCAATTTAAAATCCATAACTAGAATCACAAGATCTTTAATATTTTCTAAGAGTTTGATATATTATTTTCAATTAAATGCTAGCAAGCAAAAAATTTATACATATCTTTGATAACATTTGTTTACAAATAAAGATTGTTCATGTAATGTCCCTCAATTTTAAAACAATTGTATATTTTAATTTTGGTTATTTATGTTGGGGTAGTTTTTGAGAAAAATACTTATTATCATCATAAACATTGATGATTGTTTTTGTAAATATTATTTTTAATTATTTTATTTAAACTATAATTGTTTTATTTAAACTAGAGACAAACTAATTAGAGAATCCACTTGCAAAAAGAGTAAATATTTATTTTATGGGAGAGTGAAAATTGATAAAAACCACAAGAGTAAATTGTATCCATGAGGACAAGTGTAAACCTAATCCCAAAGTTGTGAGATGTGAGGGAACAAGCTAACACAAAGTTAGGCCAAGACAATTCCCTAGGATTAAGGATGAGGCTAACTTGGAAAAATACCTAGGCAAGTTATTATTACTCCTTGGTGAGACAAGGAAAGAAAAGTATAGAGGAGGTAGGACTGCTAAGTACTTTTGTGAGGAAGATTTGAGTTTGATGGTTCTCAGAAAGAGTCAAGCTTTGATTACTCTAGAGAAGGTTATTGAATTTTTCAGTCCCTGTGGAATAAAGATTTAGGCTCGTGGGTGACACAAACAAGTGATATTGGTTGTTTCTAGTCTATGGTTGGGAGGAAATGGTTCTCTAATCAGTTACTTTCCAGCATTGAAAGCATACACATATATGTCTCTTATGTTTTTGTTATATTAGTTTAGGAAGCTCTTAATATTTGTTAAGTTGTATCAAGTTGGTAATAATAAATACTGTGGAGTAAAACTAGAACTATGCATTCCACAACCTCTATATTTTCTTTATTTCATTTTACATTATTTAATTATAGAGAATAATAAATTGCTAACTGAATACTTTTGTTAAAATAACTTTGCATTTATCTCAACAGAATGTGTTACAAGAAAATATAGTAAGACTAATATAAAGTTTTAGATATACAGAGCTAATTTTTGTGCTTATAAAATATCAGTTTACCCATAAAAATAAACATTGTGTATATTTCATCAAAATTAATACACAATGGAATATCTGTTGTTGTATTTGTTAATTTACTTCTCTACATTTCAAGAAAAATAAAAAAAATAAGTTATTGAGAAATCTGTATACTTATGCAAACAATAAAACATGTTACAATAGTTATAGTTACTTTGACAATGTCATAAACAAGAGAACTATTTATATTTATTTTACATGAAATGATAAGAATGTTAAGGAGAAAAACCCATAAAGGAAAAATAGTGAATATAGGGTTTAGCTAAACAAACCCTTATCCATAAATTTATATTATGTAACATCTCGCTTTGGCGCACTGAG
>ML802834.1:196101-216947 GCA_009831015.1 Picea engelmannii | reverse complement strand
AAACCTATGCTCTGATACCAACTTGATCTAAAAATGAAGAAGACTTGTATTCTTGAAATTATTTGCAAGTAAAATTTATGTGTTAAAATGCAAATGGATCAACTTTGCAACACAACTTTAATAGGATTTACTCATTCAAGATGTATATAAACAGCAGCAAAATCAGTGAACATAAAACACATAACACAGCAAATGATAAAGGAGTTCACCCCTCTCTTGGGCTACATCTCCTAGTTCAGCTTCCAATGGATCATTTGTATTATTTGCTCAAAGTGCTCAAAAATGTGCTTTACAGTGCTCAAAATGCCAAATAGACTGCTCCAATGGCTTCAAAATGTCCATAAACCCCTAGCTGGGATTTTTTGGCACCTCGTTTGGCCAAAAATTGAAGAAGATAGACTTCCTGGAAGTCCCCCCTTCAAGCTTGTTGTCTCTGCATCTACAAAACGCACCCTTGTTGGCTCAACCTAGCCCACACGCATTTTTAAGCGTAAAAACTTGGCACCGGGTGCAACTGCACAACCGGTCCAAACTGTCGAACGGTTATGCGTCGGCCTTTAACTACCAAGGCCCGTGGGCACATGGTCACCACATGACTGCGTGCAATACACAACAGGGCTAAAGTTCAAACCGTTTACAAAACTGTGGATTAAACCCGCGTGCATACATGTTGGTCACATGTTATATCAAACCGCACGCATTTCAAAATGGTTACAACATATATTACAGTGGGTTTAACCACTCGTAGCACCAGTCGTATGCAATACACATATAACCATGGGTTTAACCGCCCGTAGCACCGGTCGTAAGCAATACACATATATATAACCGTGTGTTGGGGCTTAGCCCCGGCCCGGTTCACGCCCCAACACACATTATTGCAAATTCAAATATATTACAATGCATATATATGTTAATTAACATGTGTGGGTGCACTGGTTGGGCGGCCTTTCCCAAAGCTTTACCCTGCCTGAAGGTCACGGGGTCGACTCCTACCAAGTGCAAAGATTTTAATCCAATAAACAGGTGACACGTGGCAGCCATTGATTGGGCCACATGTCACCATCCCATTTGCTGCCAACAAACCATGTCACATACCAACTATCCCAATAGCTGCCTGCCACGTGTCGTACGGCCTGCCACGTCAGCGTCTGTACGGACTATACGGACTGTACAGTCAGCATCCCTTTTTTTGCTTGTTTGTCATTTTGAGTAGAACGCGATATCTCTCGCTCCCGATGTTCGTTTGAACCCAAACGAGTTACGTTGGGTTCGTAACGACGAGGCCTACGCTCTCATTCGATTTGAAGCAATTTCGAACACTTTGAATTTTTGAGCAAAATTTGATCCCCTGAATCATTGATCATCTAATGTTTTTCCACGGACCGTCAAAAAGTTACCCAAAACTCCAAAAAAATGTCATGTTACCCAATCATACCCTTCCAACGCAACTCCTGAATCACTCTAAATGGTTTTTGGTTTAAAGAAATTGATAAGGGGGGCCAAAAAAGTGACAAAAAGAGGCCAAAAAGTCTATAAATAGAAGCTGGCAACTCATTATCACCATTGCTGATTTGGAAATTGAGTCTGGAGCAAAAAAAACCTTTTGATAAAAGTCATGATTCTGGGAGCTACAGTGGACGAAATGACCATCTATCTAGACCAAGTAAGTACAAACTCTCTCCTCTTGCAATTTAAATCTTTATTTATGCTTTTGGTTTCAAGTTTTGGGGGGGCATTGACCTTCAAAAGGTCGGCCCTAGGTCCACGCGGGTTGTCTTATGACAGGTCGTGTGTACATTTGTGCAGAGTAAAAAATGCATGCATGTACACACGACTGTCATCATTACAGCCCGCGTGGACCCCCTTATTTAATGAAAAAAATTAAAAAAACAAGGGTTGACCCTCCTGAACTTGGTGTTTTGCAGGATGTATGTTCACTGGAGGGAAAGAGAGCATGAGGAGGTTAGTGAATTGGTCGGGGAAGACCCCGATGCTATGGCTGCCTTAATGCAATGTGGGTTTCTCAAGTTCTTCCTATGTCCTTTTATGCGGGCACAACCTAGGCTATTGAATGCCTTGGTTGATTATTGGCATCCTGATTCGGAGGCATTTATGTTAGAGGGGCAGTCACTGGTGCCTATGAAAAAGGACATATATTTTTTGATTGGCCTCTCCAAGAGAGGGGAACCAGTCAACTTCCAGACATTTCCTTCAGGGCCTCATAACATATTGGAATTGATAGGACTTTATTGTGAGGTTGGTACAGACCGATCGAGCTCACAGGTGCCCATAAGCAAGATCACTAACTTATCGCTACAGGCGATTGTGTTTCTTATTGGGCGGATGAATGGTTCTGTAGCTATACATCAGGTGTCTCGTGCATAGATGAACTGTGCAGTCCAATGCTTAAATGCACAAATATTTGACTGGAGCACTACACTGCTAGATTGTATGAAGAGGCAGCTGACAGATTGTCGGTCACGGACACAGAGGAACTTCGGGTTCGGGATGATTCTATGCTCTTTCTTCTTTGAAAGAGTTCCAAGCTTCAGTCCTCAAGTGGTGGTACGAGGACAACAGGCCTCTCTTCCTATGGTTTGCAGATGGGCAGTGTTACTGCCACGACAGGGTGGTGGAAGGACCAATGAGTCCTTCGATGATGATTACTTCGCTTGGTTGTCGTGACAGATCCCAATCATAGAGGATTACCCTTATGCTGGGATTGATTTCTTGAGAGATCCTGAGATACCAATACCTCCTGGTGAGGAGCGAGGAGAGATGGGTAAGTTTGCATCGTTATTTTGTTTGTTTGTTTTTTTTGTGAAACATATGTAATTTTTATGTTTTTTTTTTTTTTATATATCATTTTTTTATACCAGAGTATTTGATGGATATGTGTCTATTGTGTGTAGATGTGGGACCAATGCAACCTGCGGATTATGCAAGGAACAGGCGTCGTCCTCGGCCAGGGGCCACACCTGCCACCGCAGGGGGACTAGTAGCAGCAGGAGAGCTTCCAACCGGTGAGGCTGAGAGAGTTTTGAGACGAGTCAAGCAAAACTTTACCTCGCTCACCCACATAGTCCCTATGGCAGAGATTGAGGATCTTCCACCATCTATGCAGCCTCATGTAGTGGGGGCACCACAGACATGTGTCTGATTGTTTCGGCGTTTGGCAAACATTGTTGATCAGTACAATAGGGCCCATAGGCCATGACCTTAGTTATTCTAGACTTTTCACATGCCGAGAGCACTACTTGTATATATGTTTTGAGGGCATAAGCCCCATGACTCATTATTGGTCATACTTTTGAGGCGCTTGCATCCACCTATGTACTCTGATGATTATGATATTATATATGGATTTTTATGTCTTTTTGTGTCTTATGGATCATATTTTCCTTTAAAAATGTATTTACATGTTTATGTGTATGTCCTTTCATATGTGTGCAAGATGCCAATCTAAAATTTGATTAGCCAGAGTATCTATAATTTGGTTTAATCTCCTAGGAACATGAAAATATGTAATATAATCAAAGCTTCGTTCTAAGAGACGTACCCTAAGGAATCGTCAGTGTAAAGTCGGATCATGAACACGGTAGACTCTATTTAACTGAGACACAACCAGTTGAGCATCTAAATAGACCTGGAGATGAGAGATACCAAATGACAGGGCGTCATGAAGCAACTCAATAACTGCACTGTACTCGGCGACATTGTTTGTGGTGTCACCTAAGCATATACCTCTGGAAGATAATAACTGGCCTCGAGGTGTAAAAATTACCCAAGCTGCAGAGGCAAGCCTTCGAGTGTGTTGGCTAGCCCTGTCTGCATACCCAATGAATACCTCGGATTCACTTGACATCTGCCACAGTGACGAAAGACAATATCAAAAACGACACGTCCATAATACTAAAAGAAACTAGAAAGTAATAGTACAAAGACTATACATATGTTACAAAAATTTACCCATGGTGACCTGCCTATGAGTAATACTTCTTGAGGTAGAGCCCATTTCTAGGCTCTGCCAAAGCATTCCCTTCAAAGTCAACTAAATGATAAGAGCCATTTTTTAGAACGTCTTTTATGATGAAAGGTTCGAATCACATGGGTTTTAATTTTCCTGCCCCTAGGGGGTCCTTATCTTGGTCATAGACCAGGACAAGGTCGCCTTCAGAGAAAATCTGAGGACGCACGGACCGATCATACTGATACTTGAATTTATGCTTGTGAGCCTCATTGGCCAGGGCTACATCACGACGCTGCTCATTGAGCCGCTCAAGGTATAATAACCGTTCTTCAAGTGGAGAAGTATCTGGCAATAATTGTACTGTCAACTTTAGGGATGGGATCTGACATTCGATAGGCAAGACTGCTTCCATCCCGTAAACGAGTTGAAAAGGTGAGAAACCGGTTGCAGTCTTAACAGACGTTCGGTAAGCCCATAATGTCGAGTTTAACATCAAATGCCAATTTGACTTGGCTGAGTTGATCGTTCATTGTAGGATGGTCTTAAGAGATTTATTTACAGCTTCCACCTGACCATTTGCTTGGGGGTAGTAGGGTGATGAATGTTCTTGTCGTAACCCAAGCTTTGATGTTAACTCGGTCATCATTTGGTTCTGAAAGTGACTGCCATGGTCAGGTTCAATCTCCCTCGGGACGTCGAACCTTGCTACTATCTGGTTGAATAAAAAGAGAGTCACAGTCTCTCCATCATATTTAAATGTTGGCATAGATTCAACCCACTTCGTGAAGTAGTCTATGGCTACAATGATATAACGGTACCCCCTTGCTGAAGGAGGGTTGCATGTAGTGTAATCAATCCCCCACTTGGTGAAGGGACCAATTGTGATGATAGGAAACATGGGAGCAGGATGTGCCCTCATCTTCTGAGAGAATATCTGGCACGGGTGGCACTTCTTGACTGACTCGATACAATATTTGATTAGTGTCGTCCAGAAATAACCTACTCGTAAAATCTTTTGGGTTGTTGCCAACCCAGAAAAATGACCGCCACATGCTCCCGTATGGCAATCGCTAAGCACGATAATTGCTTCTTCGTGAGTGAGACATCGACGCAGGACGCAGTCTACACCTCTTCGATACAACGTATCATCAAGTATGAGATAATTCTTAGCCTGATGGAATATACGTCGATGCTCATCACGAGAAGCAAAGATGGGGCACTTCGAAGTCTAGAGATAGATAAGTATATCTCCGTACCAGGGATCCGAAGAGGTGATCAAAAACATATCTCCTCTGATAGGCAACTCTTCGGGCACAAGATCACCTGACTCAACCGGAATTTCCAAAATAAGTTCTGCGAAGACCAGTGACTTTTTGGATTTTGCTGAAACGAAATCTAAGTCAAACTCGTGGAGGATGACTATCCACCTACTGATCTTTCTGCCTATTACCCATCGTGTCAACATGTACTAGAATGGATTCATGACAACAATGATGGTGGTATCGCGAAACAAAACATAATGACAGAACTGTTGAACAGCATGGACTGCTTCCAATGCAAGTTTTTCGATGTGAGAATAATTGAGTTCCGGTCCTACGAGGCCTCGGCTCAGGTAATAGATCACATATTCTGAGAACAAGTCATCTTCCTGAACTAAGACCATGTCGATGGTTGACTCTGCTGCAGCCAGGTATACTAAGAAATCTTTGTTATAGTTAGGTGGCCAAAGCAGAGGGGTAGTTGTGAGGGCATGTTTTAACGCTTCGAAAGAGTGTTGAGTGGCATCATCCCAATAAAAAGGAATGTCTTTCTTCAGTAAGTGCATAAAGCCCTTTGTGATCTCGGCATAGTTGTCAATGAAACGTCTTAAAAAATTTGCTTTGCCCTATAGATTCTGAAGTTGAAGGATTGTGCACGGGGGAGGAAACTGAATTATTGCCTCAACCTTGAGAGGATCGACCATGATCCCTATTGTTAACACTATGAAACCCAACAAACGTCCTGATGTTACGCAAAAGATGCACTTGTTTGGATTCAAGCGAATCTGGAAGTAGTGACATCACTCAAAGATAAGTCGGAGGTGTGTGGGATGATCCATTCTATTGTGAAATCGAGATGCTAAATCATCTAAATAGGCCTCGACTATATGCTTGAGGTCATGGAAAGCAAAAGACATGGCCCGCTGAAAGGTCACTCCAGCATTTTTGAGACCAAAGGGCATCTTATGATACACAAATGTACCCCATGGACAAATGAATGTCATTTTGTGCTAGTCCTCAGGTTTGATTTGTATTTGATTATATCCCGAAAAAACGTCCATGAAAGAGAAGGTCTCGCAACCCGCACATTCATCAATTATATGGTCGATGAATGGTGTGGGAAAATTATCTTTTGGACATGCCTTGTTCAAATCACAAAAATCTGTACATACACGAATCGTGCCTTGTTTCTTATTGACCAGCACAAGATTGGACACCCATTGGGTCAAATGGATAGGATAGATAAAACCAGCTTTTAGCAGTTTCTCAACTTCAACCTTAATGGTTGCTGCTTTCCTGGGATTAACTGGATGAAGCTTGTGCCGAACAGGCTTGGCATCTAGATAAGTTGTGATTTCATGTTCGACTATTTTTGGATCGATGCCTAGCATTTCCTCGTAAGACCAGGCAAAAACGTCGTGGAATTCTTTAAACAGATCTATGTAGATTTGAATCTCTCTGAGGGAGCAGTCATCTCTGACGAAAACATTCTCCACGAAGCCAGGGTTTTGGGAGATATTGATCGGTATGGTTTCAGCGATGGTTTCCATATTACCCTCAGCATAAACCTCATGTGTAGCTAAGGTATTAATAGGACCAAACCTATCTCCAGTCATAGTCAAGGTGAATTCTCTGGCCTCGATTCTGCTTAACTCTGGGAGGAAGTATGATCTATGATGAAGATCATCCCAAGGTTTGTTCGAACTAGTCATTGCTTCAATTACTGCTTCATCGGAGGGCAAGACTAAGTCTAACGAATCGGTGTCAGCGAGAGAACATTGAGCCCAAATAGGCTCTAGAAGCGGATCTAACTCTTGTGCGGGAGTTGGATCTGTTTCAGCCAAAGCTTGTTGGACTAAAGAGTATGCTACTTTAGCTGCGGACAAAGGCATGGACATGCCCGAGTGCCATGTCCCCTCCATCGTGGCCGATGGGGAAGGAAGTATCCACGGATCATTGAAGTAAGTCATGCGAAACGATGAAACTTGGAAAATATCAACCTTATGGTGGTCAGATATGAATTTGACATCGCCTTGACGGGGCGGGTAATCGAAGGTACCCATCAAAGATGGGCACAAACCAACCCCTACGTTGACTATGCCTGGTTGGATATTATCAATCATCGGGACCGCGGATGCCCCCAATGAAGGGTCAGGTCTGGAGAAAGACAATTGATAAATGGTCACAATCCGGTCCTCGTGTGGAAACAACTAGACCCGGAAAACTGTAGCAACCACTGCTTGCATGGCGTAAGTCCAACTCCTTCCTAACAAGATATTGTAGTCGAGTGACGCGTTGACTACTTCTACCTCGACGCACACGGTCTTCCCTCCTAACTGCACGGGGAAAGAGGGAATGATACCATGTGGCCACAACAAATGACCGTCAAAAGCATCCAAAATGGGTTGGCCAATGACCTTCCAACATCCCAACGACATAACGCATGTTGAGGTGCCCTCATCAACCACCGTGTGGAAGATATTCTGAGTAAAAGTTTTCGTGGGGTGAGCCACTACTATCTGAAACACTACATGGTAAGGTAGACGAGGTTTTAAGTTGGTTGTATCCAGCATGATGGTACCTGGATTACAAGTCTCGGTAGATCCTAAAGTGGCTAACAAGGTTTTCCTCTGGGAAGGGCAACTTTGGAGGACCTCCAAAGCGAACATCGCACAAGGGGTTTGAGACAAATCCTCCACCATAGAACAGTTCTGGGCGGTCCTTGCATTTGGGTTGTGAGAATCTTTTTATAATGTTCCTTTTGGGATGCGTGTCATTGTTTCACCCAAAGTCTTCTCAATCTGTAAAGGAAGATATGGGAGTTCGGCTTCTTTTCCCTTCTCATAAGTTCTTGGTTTACTATAGTCATGTGCTCTAGTTGATATAAAATCATCACCCTTCATCATATACACATTCGTGGATGTGGGATTGTTCGAACATGGAGAGGGTCCTTGACTTCCCCCTTCCACGCTTGTAGAGGCTTGGGTTAGGTTTTTCCTATGCTAAAATGGATTGGTTAACACGATAGGTTGTTGTTGTGTCACAAACTTTTGGGCCTCTGCAAGCCGAGGACATTGGTGGGTCAGGTGGTGTTCCACGCACAAGTTGCACGGATACCTCGCCTTTCGTTTCTCAGTGTTTTCCCTGCCAGCATTATTAGTGATTTTCTTATCCCCCTTACCCTTATTTCGTTGTTTTTTCTTTCCTTCAGGCTGCTAGGTGGCCTTTGGATTTGTCGATTTCATTGTGTGTACATCTGACATTTTAGTAGGGGGAGTAGCCAAAATAGTAGTTTGGCTGGCCAGTGTGTGTTGTATAGACTATCACTTCAATTGCTTCGTCAGTTGCTCAGTGGGCTTTGTTTGTGCTGAACCAACAATACCATCGGCATGTGGTCTAGCTCTCTATCTGGTTTTATCAAGTATTAAGTGTGGCGCATCTGGAAAGATCTCGTATAATAAACCGGACTAAGAATAGATTATCTCAAGCTGTTGAGCTCTCATGATAGTGTCTTCTTCATAAAACACTCCCAACGTCGCAACGTCTTTGGATAACTATGGGACCAAAGACTTAAGGAACCACTCAAGAAGGAATGTTGGTGGGACTGGCACCTTAATTAAACTCTTCCAGCGTCTCCATTCTCGGATGTGATCAGAGATATGGTCCGCTTTTGTCTGTGCGAAATTGGCCAGCAATTTTGTGCCAACGTCGTATCTCACAGGTAATTGGAAATGGTTTAGGAAATCCATTGCCCATTCGTCAAAGGAAGAGTATCTTGAGCGGTCGAGCTCAATGTACCATTTCGCGGCACTACTAATGAGAGTACATTGAAACAATTGCAACTGTACGGAGTTGTCTTTCAACAAGTTAGATGAGCACCAAAGATGGAAGGTGGTCACATGATCTCCTGGATCTTCGTTAGGCTTGGCTTCGAACTTTGGTATGTCCAAAGGAAACTTCGTCGGCATAGGGGGCCAATGTGGATTGTGACAGATAGGGTCATTCAACAACCTTGTCAAGTCTAGAAAATGCAAGGTTGCCATGAAAGGTAGTTTGGGTTGTTGGTGATAACCTGGGAAAAAGGGACCTAGAGTTTGACTGGCACCAGGTTGCCAGGAAAGGTTCGGCTGCTGGCCTAGGTTCTGGTAAAAACCATGGCCATGACCAGCGTATGGATTCTGCATGTGAGGAGACATCATCGGTTGATTCCCAAAATAGGACGTAGATGGTTGGGCGTGCATTATATTCAGAGGACTTTAGGAAGGGTTTCCCCATGTCGATTCCGTGGGGATAGGCATAGTACCTTTTCTGGGGTTCCATTGGTTGTGAAAAGAATTTCCCTAGATCGACATTCCTAATGAGGGAATGGATCCCTACCAAGAATTCCAAGGCCCTGATGCGGAAGAAGTTCCTGGGTTTGCCCCCTATGCAGGAATAGTACCCTGCATAGGAATAGGTTGTCTGAAACCGGGATTGCCCCCAGTCGGGAAAGCAGCTGACGAGAAGGCGTTGTTACCAAATGCACCGAACAAAGAAAATGGTGTTGAACCTACTGGCATATTATGCGAAGGTGGTCCTTGACTCCCTACTCCAAATAAACTATGGTGTGTAGGTGGCCCGGCGGATTGCTGGTGGGTGCCACCGAGCGAAGGGCATGGAGGTATATGACCTCCCCCGTAAGGGAAAGCGTTAAAAGGAGATGAAGTGCCCCCCATGTGGCCTTGCAGAGGAGCATTAGAGATCCCTACCCTCAAACCTAAAGTCTGTGAAGTGGAGTAGGAAAGTATAGGACTTGTACCTAAGCTAGTCATCCCGTATGAGAACGGAGGGCCTGTCGCACTAGGTGTGAAAGGGGTTGTGGCCACCACCATAGACAATATCGGACCATTGTGCGAGGTAGAGGCAGTCAAGACCATGGTGGATCGGACCGGTGACAGTGGCTTGGGAGGTGGAAACTCTCCTGTGGTGACAACCGTAGTGGGAATTGAAGAATTCCCAGAAGGAGTGATAGCATTTGTTTCCATTACTGCGTGCGACACTGTCTGGAACTCGTAAGGGTGAATGGGTATGATGATGGGTGCCGAAAGATCAGTGGTTTGGGTTTCATATGGACCAAGAGATTTCACTCCAAATTCTAAAACGGTTGTTTCCTCCGGATGTTGGTTGGGCACAATTTCTTGTGACCCGATCGCTTCAAAAGACCCTTGTTGGTCTAGCTTTCACCTTAGTGGTGGCGGGGGTGGCTCCAATGTAACTAGTGATAGGCCCAGAAGCCTTCATGATCATTGGAGCTCGCGATCCTCCACTGTGTGAGAATATCAAAGACACCCTAGGGATTTCTATTCATTCAAAAAACAACACACACTACAAAAGTCTCTACAAGATAAAACAAGAAACACTAAACTAATTGGAAGAACAGTTACAAAAACCAACACTGGAGAAACTTACTGGTGCAAGTGAAACTCGAACATGGAAGCACTCTCCAGGTATACTCTGCAAAGCATGGCCTGATGTCTGTCCTAGGTATTGCGGTATACCCCCGCAGTCACCTGTGTATGTCTCTAAAAACATAGGCAACTAGGTTGCCAGCGTGCGAACAGTCACCAGGCGGGTACAGTCGAAAGTCGGGTAGACCACAATGAGCAGGGTATCAAGCCCAAAACCTATCAAGAGTATCAAAGGCAAGTGTTCTAGAAGACAATTGAGGACCTAGAATGGATTCGAGACCCACGAAGTTCTGTGGCAAATGCAATCGATGGAATGCCAAGACAAGCCCTATGTATGTGTTCTCCACTACGATTGGTCCAGCTTTGGAGGGGTTATCTCCTCTACCTTTTCGCACGCGACCTCATGTTTAGCCCCTGTGTTAGAGGGGGGTCCTGGATAACTTTCATGATACTAGAATTTGACACTCCCTAACTAAGACTCCAATGTTTGATTTTAATGGCCTTGAAGAGTTTCCTCTCCAACCTAATTCAAGGCCCTAACCCTAAACTAGTTGGTTGACCCTACAAACATAAAAAGTCTAATGAATTTTAGATTTAGCGTTAATTTTTATGGCCTGTCTTAAGTCAAATATTATGAAAGTGAAACTAGTGATGTTTGAAAGACGAAAGAAAAAATAAACAGAAAGCTAGAAACAAAATACCTTCACTTAACTCAAATCTTAAACAACTTTTCAAACTTAAAAATTTTCTAAGATCTTTAAACAGCAAACTCAAAGAAGTATTTCACTCGACTACGAGCTACTTATGATCTAAGTAAACCGTCAAGAACTTATGAAAGAAAAGACTTTTCCCTGGTTACTAAAGAAAAACAACATTTTTTAACCAAACAAAGAAATAAAAGATTTTTTTTTTATTTGAATGCTCACAAAGAAAAAGGGAAAAATATCAACAAGTCAAAACCAAGAAAACTTCTGGCCTAAGAACAGATCACAAAGAGTCACTTTAAAAATCACACACAAGAAAATTAAAATTGGACTCTCACACTTGTCTAAAAACCCTATAAAAGAAAATTTTGAGGAAAAATTCTAAATGAAAAAAGAAAGCTATTGTTGTGATCAAACCTAAGTTACTGACCGCTATGGCAGAGACCCAAAAACTTGAGAGGTATAACTCTTGTCAAAGGAAAGGATGATTGCCTCACCTACAACAAAAAATTCTCTCCACAAGCACATTGTTGACAGTTCAATAGTAAGCGTGTGCACGTGAGCTGTGTAAAGTCAGAGCGCGTGTACACGCGTCCTAGCCTTATACAGGCCGCGTGTATCTCTGAAAATTTGAGACAAATGAAAAGCCAAGCAAGCCATCCCAGGCAGAGACTATTGGTACTGAGAAATAGAATCTCTTGAAGGCTCAGACACTTACTTTAACAGAAAAAAGAAAACAATTCAAGGAAAACTTCATAGAACAAACCAATATGAGGTGAAACCTAAGCTATAGACTGCAAACAACAAAGACTAGAAAGAGTTCCAGAAAACCCCTGAGAAGGACTAATTCTGACAGGGAAGAGGATGAATGCCTCTCTAAAAGAAATTTTCTAGAATCATACACGCGACTGACGCTTCCTTAGTTAGCGTGTACACGCGGGCTGTAAGAATGCAGGGCGCAGGTACACATGTGTAGACCTTATACAAGCTGCATGTACCTCTGTGGGTCTCGGAAAAACAAAAATACAGTCAAGCAAAGAAACAGAGATAACTGGTATGGAAGACCAGAATCTCTGTTAGTTCAAACTTTTGTAGAAACTTTAAAAATAGGAAATGAAACCAGTTCTTAAAAATACATAAAAAATATTCCCAGAAACCCTAGATACTCCCCAGTATGGTCGCCAATTCTGTTGTGAGTGGGAAATCCCTCTACGGACTAGTACTTAGGGTTTTATCATGCATGCAGAAAAGACCTAAAGATTCCTACTTTCTACCGTCGTCCCAGACCTAATCCCCATTATTCTTAAGAAAATATGTAGTTAAGAAGATCAAGTGAGCATACCTTATTTCAGGTGTTTGATATCGATCCTTCTTCATGCTTGAATGCTCTTTGACTGCAGCTCACCTCCCAAAGCTGACCTGCATTCACACAAGACAAAAAAAGAACTCCACATGCATTTGATCTACAGATTAATGGGTTAGAGATTCAATCAACATGTATGTAATAAACCATGAAAACCTCATATGGTGGGACGGGAAAATTACTTCTTTATTATTAACTTCAACAAATCAACTTACAATGATGAAGCTGGCCACTGCTCCACGAACCTGGTCCTGGGCTCCTCTTCAACTACCCTCCAATTTCTTTGCTCTATATTTCTCTTTGCACAAGGATGGCTAAAGGTTGGGACAAAGGGAATGCGCAATCAGGTATAGTTTCTTTACTATGATTCTCCTCTTCCAAATGGGACCCATAACCCTTCTTTTATAGGCTAGAAGAAGCTAGGTATTTGGTCGAACCCTCGTCCATGCATGGCCGAAAGGTTTAGTTAACTCACCCAAAGTTGTGTGTTACGTCAGCAACTTTCCTTTTTTCATGCTTTTGTAGGTACACGCGGGTTGTCTTGGGTCAGCTAGCATGTACACACATGCAGTAATGGAGCAGAGCGTGTGGGCCTTTATAAAAGGGGTTTTTAAGAAGAGTTGTTCAGCAATGTTTTGGCAAAGAATGAATCTGAGATGGCCTGATGCCAGGTAAGCATGTCTAGTGCAAATTAGGTTTATAACAGATGGCCTACTTATGCTGGGAAAAATGAACATGATCTGAAATGAGCCTTTGTTCAATGTATTTCAAAGCAAATATTCTTGGAGTTAGAAAAATTGACAGCTTGTAAGGATCATGTTCAAAACCATATACTCTAATCATGGTGTGATCCTCATACAAGTACCAATATCCTAATCTAGTATATTTACTCAACTATAGTATCTTTTTAAACTTAGGAAACATCCTAGAAGATTGAGTGCCATGAAGTAGAATGTATCATGCACTCATGAACTTGTTTACATAAAGGATGAAACCTTTATTTTGGTCTTGTTTCCTCACCTCCTAAATCCATTCAATTATTGGCTTGGTTTTACCTGAATCATCTATTGTTTGGATCCCAAAGCTATCAAAATAGGAAGAATTACTGCAAAATATGAGGTGCACCAAGTAGGCATGGTACCTAAAAGACTTAGTGTTGTGGAAATTTGACAATTGGAAGTTTATGATTTCCTGTAGGAACTAGAAATAATCAAATTTTGTGAAGGTGATTGAATCTGGTACACATAAGACATAAAACATCCCTAAAATGGTGTCATCCACTGTTATATCATGTTCATAGCCTAAAACATGAAAATCGTGGTAATATCCTGCCTGGTTAGTTCAAGGAAGATGGTGGACCAATTGGTAATGGGGCATCTGGGGCTAATACATTACTCAACATCTTCTCTCTTTCAGAGTGTGATAATTATTGGTACTTAGAGGAAATTTCGTCATCATCCAGGGTTTCATATGTAGCATGGTATTAAATTTGGAGCATTTGGGAAATGGATTCTTTACTTATTCAACAGACTATCCTAGAATCATCTGCATAAATTATTTGTTGCCTATCCACTGGGTTATTGATAGCACACCAATTGATTAATTCTGGAAAGTGATAAGTTTGTGGAACAATTGATTTGGCCAAGTTCGATTCNTCTTTACTTATTCAACAGACTATCCTAGAATCATCTGCATAAATTATTTGTTGCCTATCCACTGGGTTATTGATAGCACACCAATTGATTAATTCTGGAAAGTGATAAGTTTGTGGAACAATTGATTTGGCCAAGTTCGATTCACATAAGTGCAAGTAGTCTCGAGCATTGTTAGTGCCATCATGGGCTCTTTGAATTAATTGGTGAAGGTCAAGGAAAGACAGGGCAGGGTCAAAAACATCCTCTTCCATGTCCTCCAAGTGGTCATCAAATACAGTCATTTTCTTGGATGCTCGAATTTGTCTAGGGTTCGATTGAGTCACCATTTGATTATTTTTAGGGGAAAATACTGAAAAATAGATGTAGGTTTGGGGAATTATGAATTTACCCAGGTTTGATTCCCAAATATGTAACTAATCTTGCAAATCCCTAAATTTGTCATAGGATAACTTTGTTAACTTGCAAGGATCAAACTGTGATAGAACAGTTTCAAAAATTGCACAAACACAGTCGATTAGGAAATTTTCATCAGAGGTTCATTGTTGACCAGATTAACTACCTTTCTCCATATATCCTTATTTTAAACAATAAGAACATATTTGAAATAAGGAAATGAGAACACTACCTGAACTTATTTGTCGAAGGAGAATTTGACTACTTTTACTAGAGTCTATTATACGTGTAATAGTGTTTACCATGTGTGTTTACCTCATTTGCTTCAGGGGTAATTGATTCAATTTTTGTTTAAAATCCTTTGGATTACATTGATGCAACGCCTTTTTTTATTTGTCTTACATCACCATGGCACTTGTCATCCATTTGTGCATTTCGAGGGTGAGCTAAAGTGGTTTCATAATACCTCCCTTGTGTATGGAAATGAATAAGGTTATAACACATTATCATCCATTAATACAATGGTTTAGAATTTAAGCCTTCAACCCTTTGTTATCCAGCATGCACTTTCGCCTGTTGAAATAAGCTAAGACCATCGATCTTAGATCTATATAAATGGTCTGATCATGTTTGTTGAATTTTCGTTTCAAACCATGTTTGTTCTCTTTTGTGTGTACAATAATATGGCAAAGTGATGTAGTATATAGGGTATCAAATCTAAACTAATGAGAGAATGACAGGGAAAACTCGAAGGAAATGGAACAAAAACAAAGTCATTGTAAACGATTTAGTATTGAACAAACAGCTACAAGATCTACATTGTCTATCTACATCAGCAATGAAGCTACATACCGAAGACATTGTGGGGTCGATCCCTTGGATGCATAGGTGGGTCGGTATCTCCTTGTACTGGTCTGCTCCTTTGTGCACTCTCCATACTGGTAGGTGTTGATCCAATGCAAATGTCAGTGGATTGCTCCTATGGGCAATCCCCATACTGGAAAGTGGGGTCAATCCAATTCAAAATTCAGTGGGTTTCTCCTCTCCACATTGTCCTTACAGGCAGGTGGGGTTGAACAATGTAGTGGCCAACCTGTTTGGGAGTGGGTTTATTTGGACGAGGTTTGGCGTCATAATTTTTTTTATGTTTGAATGTTTCTTTTTATTTTTGTTCATTTTTTATTTGTTTTTTTGTTTATTTTTTTAATTTGTTATTTGTTTGTAATATAATTTATATTTATATTTGCATGTAACAGGTGTTCTATAGTTAGTCCCTATGGTGTAGAGAAATCGGTGAGGGAGTGTGTTGTTAAGGCACTCTGTAAGTGAATTCATCGTATGAAACCTCTGGGGACACCTCAAATCCATCCATGTTAAGGGTTGGTGCGGTCCAGGTTGCGTGTGATCCCCGAGTGATTTTGACAGCTTAGATTCCCCTGGTTCATGGCATCTCATCCACATACCACTCCCGCAAGTCAGGGATATTTAGCTAACAAAAAAAATGTGTGTTATATAGTTATATATAATCCTCTTAACCCCTAAACCCCCTAACCCCTCAATCCCTAACTCCTAACCCCTAACCCTAAACCACATCCAAAGCCCAAAAAAATATTTTATGTGTTAAACCTTGTAATTGTTACCATATGACACTTGCAACTCTAAGATTCTACTTAGGCCCTAGGTAGTGGTTTTGGAGCATGCACACGGTTCCTATGGTGGAATATGAGGGTGGAAGGTTAGAAAGTTACCAAGGTTACTTGGTGGAGGGTTAAAACATTGTTGCAGATTATCAATATTGATTGATAGTTAAAATCAATCAGCACATGCTCAATATGGGTTAGGTGGTTATAGGTTGGTGGGTTATGAAATAAATCAAGGTCAATGACTTCTAACCAACCAATGATACATAGAAAATGGCATAAAAGTTAACAACACATATTTAACCCATATAAGAAAATGCTTTAAGGAGAATTAATCATAGAAAATTTATAATCACATACCTCGATCTACATTTCAACAATTCAATATCATTGATCTTCTTCTTTGTCCAACTCCACATCTATATCATCTGGTTCAGATTCAACATTGAAAGGATTGGTCATACAACATCATCATCAGTGTCATTTTCGATGATTTCATCCTCAATATGGACATCAAGAACATTGACATATGCATCTAGCTCAACTTCTATGTCTTCTCTGTCTAACACGTCTAATTGCAACCATGACCAAGGTCACAATCATTGCTAGTCTCTCAAGATTTTTCCCAGTTAAGATTATGCAGGCCCCATGGTGAACAACTAGGACCTGGGGAATTAAAATTGAAAGTGCTTTGAGGCATAAGGGTTAAACACATTCACCAACTTAACGAGAACTGTGACCTCAAAATGAGAACTCTGGCCCTTAAAACCCATATTTTTTCATAAAAAACATGAAAATCAACCCCCAAATCAATAAGTGGTGCTATTGGTAGCATCAGTTTTTCTAACTGGGTCAAAATTACAATTTTTTTCAAGCATGGCCTTAAAAAATAAAATAGTTGCTCGGAAAAACCTTAAAATCAACCCCCAAATCAAAAAATGGTGCTATTGGTAGCATCATTTTTTCTAACTGTGTCAAAATTACAACTTTTTTCAACCATGGCCTTAAAAAATCAAATAGCTGCTCAGAAAACCTTAAAATCAACACCTAAATAAAAAAGTGACGCTACGTAAAGAAAAATGTTTTTTTCTTAAAGTTAAAATTATAGATAATTACGTCCTAATTGAAACTGTAGGCTTCACAACAAATCCCTATGCAAATAAAAAACCCAAAATTTGATCCTAAATTGTCACTTGAAAATTTATTTACTAACTTTTTTTTTCATACATTAAAAACTAATTAAAGAGAAAGGAAAAAATCTTCAAAAAAAAAATTTAAATGAAGAAAAAAAACACATTTAAAAAAATATATTCAAAACCCAAATTAAAAAAAAAAAATTTAAAAAGGTGGAAAAAAAAAACTAAAAAGAAATGAAAAAAAATTAAAATTTCCTGGAAAACAATAATTTAAAGAAAAAAAAATTGTAAAAGAGAATAATAAAAAATCCCTTGAAACGTAAAAAAATAGAAAAAAAATGCAAAACAACTAAAAAAGAAAATTAAAAAAAAAATATCTAAAACAAAAAATATCTAAAAAATACTAAAACTCCCTAAGCTAAAATTTCATATTAAAAAACATTTAAAAATAAATAAAAGACAACATTTCATAAAAAAACAAAAAAAAAATCATATATATTAAACTATAGTTTTTAATTTTTTTTATAAAATTTGATCCACATATTACTAACATTATCATGTCATTGTGGACGGAATGGATGTTGTTATGAACCCCTAGAACAAGCGTCGGTATTTCACCAGGTACTATGAAATCCTTGACAAAAGAAAAATCCTACCAGTGTGGCAGTAGTGCCATGACTTCGTTGACATGTTTGACAAATCTTAGACTTTGATTTTGGTCGGAGAGACCAGCAGCGGCAAGACCACATAGAGAAGAGGAGTAGGTTTAGTGTTCACATCCCTCACCCATCATAGGAAGGGACCGGCACGGTTCGGAAGCCTCGATTACAAAAAGTGTAATGGCTACATCAGGAAAATCGTGACGGATGTCTTGCACGACCGCAGTGCTCCCCTCTACAAGGTGAACTTCAGGCATGCATTCTGTCACAGGAATTAGAAGGAGATCTTTGTAGCAGTCGAGGGTTTGTACTCGGGCCAGTTTGTTTACTATAGAAATAATGAGGGAGGCTCCAACACACTATCTGGAGAGAGAGAACCAGTGATTCGGGGTTGAATCAAGGCCGAGGAGAGACTGAAGGCAGGACAAGATATGAACCCTAGCCATCATTGCCACCTGGACCTAGAGTATGGGCACATTTTAGCTATCAAAGACCTCAGGGATCTTCAACCCTCGGGGGATCTTCATCCCTCGCTCTGCTACGGGAATCAAGTTAAGAGTGACGCAAGAATGAGGCTTTCTTCTAAATATCGCGCTGAGGCCAACTTCGAGATTGTGGCAGGCTTCCCCCTTTTTATAAATACCATTGTCGGATCTTCTCTCTGCTTACATGCTCAGGATTCAGACTTCGTTTTTTAGATGAAAACCCAAATCCACCAGGCTATAGGTATTTCACCTTGCTTTCAACGACTAATCTTTGAAGGACGACAGTTTGTGGATGGCTCTCTACTATGGGGTTATGGGAATATAAATAATGCAACCATTTCTCTTGCTTCTCGGCTGCATAGAGGTGCTCCATCATCCACTCATTCATGCTCTTACAAGCATGTCGTGAAAACAAAGATTTCCGCTCCTTCGAGGTCCAAGGCTGAAACTTTCGGATCAAAGGATCTTTTTGTCTCTGCCTTCATTGTGGAGCAGTCTATAGAACCTCCAACAGCATATGTCGAAGATCCCCACGTCTACGGCTCTGCTTTTATCTACCAAGTAAAATCCCTCGTCTGTCGCTTCAACAGACTATGGCCCTCGGCCTCTACGCTAAGAGAATGGGTAAACAAGACTTGATCGTCAGGTCATGAGTTGTTATTTTTCTCCAAAGGGTTCTTCATTGTCAACTTTTCCATAGAAGTAGACTGCCATCGCGTGCTAGAGAAAGTTCCTTGGTTCTGGGGCAGATATGGTCTTTCCATGCAGAGATGGCTCCCTGAATTCAACCCGCTGACTATGAATTCCATGACTACACTGGTCTATGTAAGACTCCCCAATCTACCTCTGCATTTTTATACTCCATATTTTTTACTTACCCCAGGCAATGTGTTGGGTAAGTTCATCAAGATTGACACAGACCGGATAACGAAAGGCTTTGTCACTTTCTCTCGCATATGCGTTGAAATCGACTTCAGTCAAGGGATTCTGGATAGGATACCTATAGACTGGGATGAGAATGATCCTTACACATAGATGGTTTATTATGAGAACATTGCCTTTAGGCATCGCTCATGTCAGCAAACAGGGCACCTCCAGGAAACTTGTTCTTTATCCCCAACCCCAGCCTCATCCTGTGGAGTGCAAAAATGGGCTAATGGATGGAAAGACCCTAAAAATCACAAAAATCGCTCGAACTCTTCATCTGAAAACACGCAACATCACAAAGACACCCCAACTCATCCACCTTCTGTAGCACCAGCGCAATCTCCAAAAAATGCACAACATCCAACTACAGATCCAAAACACCAGACTTCGGCTTCAACACAAAATCCTGAAGCTTCAAAAATCTTGATTCCTATTCTTGTAGTTCAGCCTTTGCACCCCCCCCTTGAAAAGGATGAATCGAATGACATAATCATGGCCACAGCCCTGCTCTATGGGACTCAGAAACGTTCTCATGAATCGAATAGTTCAGACAGTGACATAGAAGCACCCTTAGCTTCAGTAGCTCAAGAGTTTGGCATTTCTTCAGACCACCTAGCTTTGGTGGTGAAGGTTGTTGAGCCTACCAGTTACTCTAGTTGGATTGATGTTCGTAAGAAAAAAAGGCAGAAAGGATCCTCTCCGGCCAACATAACAATCTGACCCTTTCTCCTTATCTTGTATGTTTCATCTTGCTATGCCCACACATTCCTTGTGGCTCTCTTTTAGCATAGGCTAATCTGTAGTGCTCCCGTGTTCTGTTTCTGGGGGTCGATCTTTTGCAATCAACAAGTGAATGTATCACTTTGTACTTTTCTTGGATTGAATAGAAGGATTCTCATCTTTTTTATTTAAAAAAATATATATATTATAAAATTTTATATTTCAATTTTATTTTTTTAAGTTTTTTTAAGTATTTATTTTAATTTTTGTATTACATTTTTTATTTTAGGTTTTTTAATTTGTTTTTTTTAATATATTATATATTTTTTTGTGTTTTTTTAACCTTTTTAAAGTTTTTTTTTGTCGTAATTTTTTTTTTACCCCTTTTTTTTATTTTTTCTCATTTTCTCTTAGTTTTTTATATATTTTTTATTTTTTGGTTTTTTTTCTTCTTTAGTTTTTTAAGTTTTTGTTTAATATTTATT
>ML802834.1:177042-189068 GCA_009831015.1 Picea engelmannii | reverse complement strand
TAGAAAATAATATTAAGCATACTTTGTAATTACAAAGATAACCTTTTGATATATGTGTGTGTGTGTGTGTGTGTCAATTGGGTTTAGCCAGAGTGTTTTGTGTTGAGGGGTGTTTTACCCCCCACCCTGGTTCAATTACCGCAAGTGGCAGGTTGAGCTCTTAAATGAGAAAGATATTGAAAAAGCCTCGACTTTCTACAAAATTAGGTTTACCCCGGGTAACATCCTTGAAATGAGGGGAAGTACCCGATGGGTTTCCCCAAGATCTATTCCAAGTAATATATATATATATATATATATATATATATATATATATATATATATATATATATATAAACTTTATACACAATCACAAAATCAAATTTGTTAATGATTACAAATCATAATGTTTTTCAAAGTATGACCTACTGATTACAAATCATAATGTTTTTCAAAGTAATACATTCTTAGTGAGTATCATAATTATTAACTAATTAATAATGAATAACCGCCATCCAGGTTTAATGACAATATTCATAATTTGATTGATACAACTGTAAATTCAAGCGAATTGTGTGATAATTCACACATGAAGAGTATCAACTTTTACTTTGGAAATCCAATGAAGGACTAAAACTATAGATTTGCTCGTGGAAAATATTATATTTAATGGTCATTATGTTGATCATTTGTATATGAAAGATAATTATATATTGGTTAAGAATCATGACTATTACACCTGTCTAATGGCGACGTAAGGCTCAAATTACCAGAGAAACGAGAATAATTCGAAGAGTGAGAATACTTCTGCAACTCTTGCTAGGCTTACAAATTATGCATTTGTTGTCCCTGTAGTATCATTTCATTCAAAAATCTCAGTAGATACATTCCCTGAAGTTCCTACTCGTTCAATTAAGAGTGCTCCTGAAGCAAGGGAGAAAAATTTTAAAACTCATGCAAGGAATGGAAAACCCATGCTGGACTTTCAGCTTATGGTTGAGAACAAACTGAACATAGTTATGAATGATTTAATCAATATTAAACATGAAATTTGTGTTCTAAAATGTCCCAGATGCCAAGTTGAGTAGAATAATGGAGTTGGCGGCATTAGTTCATCTGCCTCTAGGCATAACGTCTACATTACCGAAGATGAGGAAATGGGTGATGCCTAAATAGACTCATATCATTGTATGTTAGTTCTATTAAGTATTGTGTGTGAGGATGTGATTAAGAGATCTTTTGTAATTTTGATAATTCTAGGCTTTTAGCCTAATACTTTGTTTATCTCATTTTTAATATAAATGACTTACGAACTCCCTCATCTCTTATTTGACCAATGAGTTTTATGTTTATCGAAAGTATATTTACAAGAAATATTCATTTGAAAGATATATTAGCAAGAAAAAAATTTATAATTTCTTTGTTTCAGAGTACTTAAGCCAATGCGGACTTTAATATTTCCACTCATATAGATTTTATACTATGCTCAATTTTTGTAACAAATTTTAAATTATGTTGAGAAAAAAGAATTTGTAATAAGAATAAACACTTGTTATTTAAATAAAAATAGAAAACAATTGTTAATCTTTATGTACATCGAGTAGGTTTCTGTCTGAATGATCCAGGTCGATATTTGTGGCCACCTACTTATTCCAACTGGCTCCTCTTGACAGTTTTTAGTTCAACATGTTCTTATGTAATTCTCTATAATTATGGGTTCTACACTTTCGGGGATGTTTGAATCCCTACATAGCTTCTAGGTGGATATTGGTGTCCGCCCACCTAATCCAACTGGCTTAGTTTGGAATTTTTCATGTCAGTACATCTTTATGTACTTCCAAAGCTGTTTTGCGGCCCTAAACATGGTTTTTTGGGCTTTCCATAGTCAAACTATAGATGGAGTCAGCGTTTGATGGCATAATGTGTAGTTCGTGAAAAGATCTTTCCTACGAGCTATCACATGCCTAAAATGGAGGTCGTATGCAAAATTTACGACCCCGACAAGTTGAGGTACCAACTTACCCATCGGGGCCCACATAACTTTTGGTGTTTCATCTCCTAGGGTTAGGTTTTTGGATGTCTAGGGTTTTGGAATTCATGAGTAATGTGAAAAAGGCCTATGGAGCCTCATTGTAATCATTCTTCTAAGACGGATGTGCATAGCAGCCACATCTCTTCTCAGAGATAACTACCACCATTCGAGCAAGTTGTTTTCAGTTCTACATTTTTACAGTTTCAGCCTATTTTTTTATTCAATAGAAGTTATTGTTCACTGGATATTTGTTTTTTCTCTTTGTATCTATGTGTTATTGTATTAATTATGTTATTCTTTTCGTTCTGCTCCTAAATCTGAATAAGTGGTATCAGAACAGTCTGCTCTTCATTTATTTTTCTTCATGCATGTCCCTGACAAGATCTGGGTACAAGAAGTTGGGACTCGAACCAGTCGAGAATTTGCAAGATCGGTCACGTCGAGCCTGACAAGAACCCATGGGGGACGAGAAGAAATATGATGGAGCGGTAAATCCTTTTAAAAAAATTCTCGAGGAATCCCTTGCGCGACAAAGGAATGAAATGATGGACAACTTTGCATAGATCCTTCAGCGGTTGCCCATAGGAGATGCATCTTCATCAAGCGGCCATGCAACCCCCTTCAAGGTACAAGTAAATTTTGATATTCCATTATTTGAAGGACTGAGAGATGTGGATGTTGTAGATAAATGGTTGAATGTTACAAGGAAAATCACTCTATGGCATGGGGTAAATCACAACAGATAGAAATGACTGCAGAAATCAACTCTAATCTCAAGTATGCTATATAAAAAAATATGCTAACAAGACAAGATAAAGGGCCTACCTCATCCAAACATTCGATGAAGTCCACCATTGAGCACTTGACTCAAATCTATACTTGTCCTCAACAACCAAGATATGCAAGCATATGGTGATAATATATAAAGTTAGCACATATAATAGCATAATCCATCAATATTCGTAACAAATACACCCATGGAATAACAATTCAAATATTTGTGAGACATTGATTGGACGAGAAAAGAGTATTTCTATTAAAATGTAATCAATGGAAGTGTATGAATGACAAACTTATGTGTTGGCACGTTCGAAACCGAGAAACTAAGTCCCTTCCAGCTGGGCCTCCACCACTTAAATCCTCCATCAAAGGCAAGCTCATATAAGAGAGACAGTGAGGTTCTCCATCAAATAGAGAAGAGCTTGGGGGCTAAAAAATGTGTTCAGACTTAAAAGGACAAAGGGATGCAGACTCAATATGAAGTGAGTAATTTTTCCAGAGTAACTCTGCTCTCAAAGTTGAATTCTTCTCCTCTTCTCCATAGATTGGATATGGCCCATTTATAGCCTTCAAATGGAACTGAAGGGTCGAGTCGGAGCATTTCTAGTATATCGAAGGTCAAGGATCATGGATCCTATGACGTGACATGGCAACCCGACACCATTTTTTAATTTTGGGCACAAAACCTGATGTACGCGGGTTGTAATGGTGCAACCTGCGTATACGCATGTTGTATAGTTGTTAGGGCCCATATATGTGGAAAAATACATTTTTTAGATCTGGGAACTGCAAAAAGGGACTTCAAGTTTTCATAGGGAAATGGAAAAGGCCTTCTAAGAAAGTTGCATGGGGTGAGGCAAATCCTTCTATAACACTGAATCTGCTCGAAGGGTATTTTTCGGTCCACAATTTTTCCGACAGGGAAAAATTTACTTTTCCACACCTCAAGGTCATCCCCCATGTTAAGGACTGGTGGGATACTTACTCTGAGCAAAGGGCCATACAAGAATCTACAATATTTGCAATCCCCCTACATGGGATTCTTCAGGGATGTCATTAAAGAATAGTACTACCCTGTTGGAAGCTACGAGGACCTGTACACAAGATGGACCATGCTGTGTCAGGAAAGGGACCAGACAATACCAGATTTCACCAATATTTTCCAGTACACCAAATTGGGTATCAAAGACTCTGAATGACATATGGTGCTCAAATATCATGGCTTTCTGTACATTCAAACAGAAATGGATTTTTTGGACATCACATCATTAGGTGTAGCTTATAGATAGGTTGTCAAGATCGAGCAAAAATTTAAGCAGAAGAGGAGAGAGTTTCGATCTGCAAACTCCTTAGAGTCGAAGCAGGGAAAAGACAGTCCCAACCCAAAAAACAAGGGACAGAGCAAAGATGGTCGCTATCAGGACAACTAGTCCAAGCCACAACCCAAGAAGGGTAATGAGAAGTCGAAGAAGGACATGGGAAAATGGTGTGAATACCATAAAATCCCTTAGCACAACACCGAAGAATGTCACTCCAAGAAGTCACTCGTGACTGAGCTGAAAGCTTCCGAGTCAGAGGCAGATTCTAACTCTGAATCAAATCCAGAAAGTGACAAGCAGATCATCGATGTCGAACCCAGTGCCACTGTCGTTACCACCAAAGTATAACCAAGTGAACCAGAAGAACCAAAGGAAGGGGAATGCCTCTTTCACTCACAGACGTGGGTAAAGGGGACTTCACTACATTTCATTGTCGATAGAGGCAGTCAAAAGAACTTGATTTTAGCATAGGTTGTCAAGCGATTGGACCTGTCGATAAGAATGCACCTGCAACCCTACACCATCGGATAGCTTCGCCAAGGACGAGATCTTCGTGTCATCGAACAATGTTGTCTTCCCTATAGCATTAAGCCCTACAAAGATGATCTATTGTGTTATATTTCTCCCCTTTAAGTTTGTGATGTTCTTTTAGGCCATCCATATTTGTGGAAGTGACATGTTGTGTATGAGTCTAGACCCAGCAGTGTTATTATTACTTTGGGTAGACATTTGTACAGGATACAGAGGTAGTGTCGCCTACCGCTATGTTGATATCAATTCCTGCTTCCAATATTTCCCTCCCCTTTCTATTTTCCCAACTTATTTTTTTTCCATTTATTTTCCCTCTTCTATACCTACCCTCATTCCCCTTTTCTTTTCTCCCTTCTCTTTTCTCTTTCTAGTTACTATACTTAGTCGTTTTTCAAAAAATGGTGGGTTCGTGGGTTGGCGAACTTGCGGGGCTTCAACTCCATCCATGTTCCCATATCATGAGTCTGACCAACCACTTTTTTATAATATACTTAACCATTCTCGCAACCGTGGGTTCACGTGTTCAAGTTTTTATCTTCCAAGTTATGCAATATCCATTTTGCATTGAAAGACCCATGATCTAAATTATGACCATCGGACTTATCGTGGATACCGAGCCCCTAAGCATTTCATTTATCCTATGTCCAATTTTGACCGACCGCTATGCAATACTTAGCCTACTTTCTATCGATCGCAATCGCAGGTTCACAGGCTCCTGGGTTAGAGGGTGCACAAAAAAACCCAAATTCAAATTTCTCTCGTCTGTCCCCGCCATATTTGTTATTTTCCCAATACGCATTTAGTATGGTTTAATGTTAATAACTAATCATGCAGGCTCCGTAAATATCGTCATTAATAAGCGAAGGGCTCAAGGAGATTTTTCATTAAATTGCATTAAAGAACGATTTGCCAAGGGTTATATTATTGTTATCTCTCTGAAAGGTTTCATTACAAGTTTTTATCCAGTCGAAAGAAAACTCTCGTCAATTTATGGAAGCAGCAACTAGACAACAGTTCTATGGTGATACTTTGAACATATTTGGTCGAGAAGAATATAACTTTTAGTGGTTCAGAGAATACTTGTATTACTCATCGCCTCCTGCACATAAAGATATAATTTGGACTTCCAGAATTGCTCGCGCAGGGTGTCTCCCTGAGGTATTCAACTACAAGGAATTGGTTGCATGGTGCATTGAAAAATACATATCAAGTCAGGGAATCATACAACTCCTGTATTGTTCCCCCATATCTCTTTCACCACAATTGTTTCATAAGATGTTGAAGCTCCATGAGCCAACACTTACCTTTAAGGGAGAGGATTGTAGAGGTTTTCTGGAAAAAAAAAATGGCAATGGCCTGGAACTCTTGCCAGAGTATTTGGAGAATCTCGCGGTTGTCCAAGAGGACATAACCAGGATTCAGATCAACTTGTTCAAAAACCCCTTTTGGGAAATCACTTGGTTATTTACCAGGCTGACAGGACAAGAAAGCATCGCCACCATTTCCCACATGATTCTTTATAATTTATATTTTACAGTTAAAGAGAAATCTATTTTCAATTAGGGAAATTTGATTTCCATTGGAATCTCCTCCCAACTGTCACATTACAAAAGAGACAAGAAATTATTTATGGCTTCTTATTTGGTATTTGTGATAGCATATTGATGTCAGATTATGAAATTGACTATCTGTAAGAGAGTGAATTGTGAAGTTGATCCATTCACCTTCTTGTATCAAGCATTGTGGAGACACAAGAATTCTTTGCATTTTTATGAGGTTTACAATGATTTTGTTTCAGTCTTTAAGGAACTGTTGTTTGGTAAAAATACCCCCAGGATATCAGACCATGCAAATAAATTCTTGGAGAAAAATGGGACATTAGAGCAAATGGAAAATCACAGTGTTATCAGGATCTTTTGTTCCAAGGAGAATCCCTCTTTTCTTCCATACCATGTATCTGATAAATTGTTTATCACGGAAGTAGCAAGGCAATATAATTGATGGCTGCAATTTTTCCATGAGAAATGGAAAAAGCAATTCATACCCTTGCCTTGGAAAATTGTAAACAAAATTGATGAGTTTGTGAATCACTTCCACAATGTAAATATGAAGTATGCTAAAAGGATAAATGGGTTTGACCCTAGCAAAATTTTCGTGGAACATATGCTATCAGTAGGATTTAGCAACTCATTCATTCATACTATTTTGAGTGAAGAAGAAGATAACAACTTAGGCGCTCATGTTCACAATGTTGGTGACTTGGAAATAGTACTTAGTACTAATGAGTTTTACCAACAGAAAGGAAAGGGTCATAGCGAGAAGAGTGCCTAGTCTCCATTTGTCACCCCTAAAACTACCACATCTCGAAGAAACGCTCCAATGGCCCACCCAACTAGGAAAGGTACCAACAATAGTTCAAGAGGCAGAGGAGAAAAGAATCCCCCTCCGAGAAAAATCGAGAGCTCACACAAGCTTCTTCTAAGAAAGAAGAGGAAGAACGTCGTGCAAGAGTGATCCGTATTTAGGAGAAGAACGAACTGATTAACAAACTGAATAAAATAAAAATAGAGATAGGAAGAATAACACAAATATCCAGTGAACAATATCTTCTATTAAATAATGAAATAGGTTGAAACTGTAAAACTGCAGAACTAAAACTTGCTCGAATGGTGGTAGTTATCTCTGAGAAGAGATGTGGTTGATACGCACATTTGTCTAAGCAGAATGGATTACAGTGAGGCTCCATATTCCCTTTTCATATTACTCATGAATGCCAAAACCCCATACATCCAAAAACCTAACCCTAGAAGGTGAAATGCCAAAATTCATGTGGGCCCTATGGGTTGGTGTAATTTGGTACCTCAACTTCCTAGGGCTGTAATTTTTGCATACGACCTATGTTTTAGGCACGTGATAGCTCATTGCAAAGGTATTTCAGATATCTACATATTCCTCCATCAGACTCTGACTTCATTTATAGCCTAACTATGGAGAGTCAAAAAAACAACGTTTAGGGCCCCAAAAAATCCCTGGAAGTATAGCAAGATGTGTTGACATGAAAACATACAAAATAAGCTAGTTGGATTGGGCGAGAGTCCACCCGTATCCACTTGGAGAATGTGTGAAGCTTCAGACAGCCCCAAAAGTGTATAACTCACAATTATAAAGCATTATAAAAAGATGTGTTGAATCAAAAATAGACACGAGGAGCCAATTGGAATAGGTGGGTGGCCACCAATATCCACCTGGATCAATCCTCCCCCCTTAAGAAGAAATGGTATCCATTGCATTGAGTTCCCCCATCGGGTGAGGAAAATTCTGTTGGATTTGGCCTCGGGTGAGCCACTTGCCTTGGTGTACGAGTTGACCTTCCTTGATAACCCGATAAAGCTGGATCCACTGCTGGCGAGTGCCCTTGACCTATGTGTCCACTATATGATTGGTGGATGCTTGTTCCATGCAGTTAGGGTTGAGCTATGTTGGTCTTAGTTGTTCGGCAATATCATATGTGTCCAATAATGGTGGAAAATATGGCTGAAGGAGGTCCACATTGAATACTGGATGCATACCAAGGAAGGGTGGAGTGTTGATCTCAAAATCATTGCTACCCACATCCTTGGTGATAGTGTAAGGCCCATAACGAAGTGGTTGAATCGTTCGATGGGGCCCGGTGAGATGCTCCTTCTGCAAATGTAACCAGACTTTGTCTCCAACCTAAAACTGGTGTGGTACCCTGTGTTTATCATGGCATTTCTTGTACTTAGCATTGGATTTCTGTAAAATCTCCTGGACCTATTGGCAGATGTGTTGAATCCACTCAATGAATCTGGTGGCTTTTTCAATCACAGACTGATGAGGGGAAGATTTTGTCTGTGCAGTGGCAAGAGGAAGTGAAACATCAATGGGTTCCAAGGGTTGAAATCCTATACCCAACTGAAATGGGATATCCTCGGTGGAACTATGGAGAGACCTTTCGTAATTATGCTAGACATATGGGATCCTCTCGTCCCATGTATGGGGATTCTTAGAATTGTACATGCGCAGGATGTGCACAATCATCTAATTGATGACCTCAGTTTGGCCATCAGTTTGGGGGTGGAAAGAAGTGGATTTTGTGAGATTGGTGTCCAACAGAGACCAGAGACTCGACCAATTGGTGTTGAGGAACCAATTTTCTCGGTCGAAGATGATGGTCTGTGGTCTCCCAAAGTGAACCCAAACTCTTTCAAAGAAGATCTTGGCAGTATCTGTCGTTGTGACATTCTTATTAAAAGCTTCTCGAGAATAGGAAGAGGGGTGTATAAGCCTTGCTTCTTGATGGTTGGCTTGGGAATGGCATAGGCAGTGAAAGATCAGATATACTTGTTGACGTCTTATCGAATTTTTGGCCAATAAAAATGTTTCTGAAGAACGGCCACAATTTTCTCTACGCCAAAAATTCTTGCCACCTGACTGTAGTGGGATTCCCAAATCATCTTTGCACGCTCGCTTCTAGGAACATAGAGATGGACCAGGTGGCATTAGATTCCATCCTGAATGTGAAAATCAGTGATAGTGGTGCATGTACCCAAGAGATGATATGTGGTGGTGAATTCTAGATCTTGTTGGTAAAGTTGGGGCCACTCCAATGTTTCATGTCCACGAGAATGGAGCACAGTGATGAGTGCAGCCACAGGAGGCCGACTGAGGTAGTCAGTGACACGATTGGAGATACATGTCTTATACTTGATGTTGAGATGGAACTGTTGCATGTAGGTGAACCACTTCTGATGGCAGTCGTTCTGCAATTTCCCGTGTCTGTATGAACTACAGAGGCTTGTGATCAGTGTGTATGAACGTCTCTTTCCCCAAAATGTAATTTTTCCATTGACGGCAGGATTGTATAATGGAATACATTTCCTTGTCATATGTGGGATATTTCCTGGCAGTATCGGAGAGTGTCTCACTATGGTATGTCATCGGATGCTCGTGCTAAGTGAGAACTATGCCCACATCATAGTCAGATGCATCAGTATCAATCTTGAATGGTTGTTGTAGATCGGGCAAGGAGACTAATGGATCTAAGCACAAACAATGTTTCAGATCATTGAATGCTCGGTGCTTCTCCTTTCCCCACACAAACTTTTCCCTACCACCGCCCTTGGTCACCTAGCTAAGGGCCCATGCAATATGGGAGAATCCCAACATGAACCGTCGGTAAAAATTGGCTAGTCCCAAGAAGCTCTGAAGCTCGGTCAGTATGGTCGAGGTTGGCCAGTCATGGATGACTTGGATCTTAGATAGATCAACATGTACCCCATGCTCATCAACAATTTAGCCTAGGTATTGGACCATGTTCAATGCAAAATATCATTTTTCCAAGTTGGCATAAAGCTTGTGCTACCGCAAAGTGCTCAAAACCTGTTGAATATGCCACATATGCTCCTCCCATGTTCTGTTGAAGATGAGGATTTCATCCAAATATACTACCACAAAGGAGTTGGTGAAGGGTCTCAATACATCGTCCATCAACCTCATGAAAGTGGTTGGTGCATTTTTTAAGCCAAAGGGAATGACTAGCCATTCGTAGAGACCTTCTTTAAACTTGAAGGTTGTCTTCCAAACATCAGTTGGTTCGATGGGAACCTGATGGTAGCCAAACTTCAAGTCAATCTTGTGGAAGAAATTTTCCCCCTTGAGTTGGTCAAGAAGGTCATCAATCCTAGGAATTGGGTAGTGGTTCCTGACTATGATTTTGTTTAAGGCTTTGTAATCAATGCAGAGTCACCAAGTCTCGTCCTTCTTCTACACTAGTACAATCGGGCTTCCGCAAGGGGAGGAGATGGGTCTAATGTGCCCCTTTTGAAGAATCTCTTGGATCTGATGCCTGATTTCATCATTCTCCATCAGCCAGTGCTAATACACTGGTCCAGTAGGTAGAGGTGCGCCAGGGGTCATATCAATTGGATGCTTGACTTGGCAGTGTGTCGGTGCCCTTGTGGGTGAGATGAATATGTCTCTGTATTCTTCCACGATCCCGTCCACTTGCTTCTTCTACAAAGAGAGGCATTATGTAGAGACCATGGATGTGGCAGTGACCTTCTGCTCACTGTGAGCATGGATCACAAAGAATATGAACTTCTCGATCTATGAAATGACCTTACTACATTGCTTAGCAGAGATTAAATAAATAGAAGTAGGTGGTGCCACCTCTGGGATCCTGTACAATTGTCTACCCAAAGTAATAATAAAATTGTGGGGTCTAGACTCATACACAGCATGACACTTCCACAAATATGGTTGTCCTAAAAGAACATCACAAACTTCAAGGGGAGAAATATCACACAGTACCTCATCTTTGAAAGGCTTGATGTTGTAGGGCAGACGACATTATTGGTTGACATAGAGATCTCTTCCTTGATGAAGTCAGTTGATGGTGTAGGGTTGTGGGTGCGGTGTCATTGGCAGGTTCAGCCGCTTGACAACCTCTACTGAAATCAGGTTCTTCTGACTATCCTTGTCGACAATGAAATGAATCGAAGCCCCCTTGACCCACATCTGTGATTGAAAGAGGCGGTTCCCTTCCTCTGGTTCTTCTGGTTCGCTTGGCTGGAATTTGGTGGTAGCGACCGTGGCACTAAGTTCAACATTGATAATCCACTTCCCTCCTTCAGGATTTGACTCTGAATCAGAATCGGCCTCTGACTCAGAATCCTTCATCTTAGCCATGAGGGAATGCTTGGAGCGGCATCCATTGGTGTTTTGCCAAGGAATTTTATGGTACTCACACCATTTTCCTGTGTCCTTCTTCATCTTCTCATTGCCCTTCTTGTGTTGCAGTTTGGAAGGATTGTCCTGAGGGAGACCATCTCTACTTGGTCCCTTGTTGTGTGGGTTGGGGTTTCCTTTTCCCTACTTCGACTGTGAGGGATTTTCATATCCAAACTCTCATCATTTCTACTTAAATTTTTTCTCGATCTTGACAGCGTATCTATAAGTCGTTCCCAATGAGGCGATGTCCAGGAACTTCATTTTTGTTTGAATGTATCTATGCAAATAGCTGCGATATTTGAGCACCAGATGACGCTCAGAATATTTGATACCCAATTTGGTGTGTAGGGTATGGAAAATATTGGTGAAGTCTGGTACTGTCTCATCCCTTTTTTGACATAGGGTGGTCCATCTGGTGTACTGGTCCTCATATCTTCCAATAGGGTAGTACTATTCTTTAATGGCATCCTGTAAGGAATCCCATGTAGGGGGTGTTAACTCTCAAAAACGCACCGGCATTTTTTGAAGGAAATATGCCTAATATTGAAGGGAAATTTTCACTAGCTTCCCTAGCTCCAAATCCAAATCTGATTGTACCATTGGAAAGCTTACGATCTTTAGATGTCGATCGACTA
>ML802834.1:142196-169626 GCA_009831015.1 Picea engelmannii | reverse complement strand
AGATTATCCTCCTTTTTGGGTGTTATCCCTATCTTTTTGTAACTGTAATATTGACTTTCTATTTTTAGTATAGCAGATCCAGTTTTCTAGGATCTGGAAACTATATGTAGAGGCTATAAAGCCAGGAACATTTGAAGAAGAAATGGTTCGATTCTGGACTGAGGAATGCTCTTTTTGTACTCAGACTTTTTATGCTAATACAGATCACAGGTTCCTTTCAGCTTTGATTGTCAGCTTTTCACCTTCTCTTCTGCATTATTATCTGTGTTGTCAAGCTTTGAATGGCTGTTATCCCATTGTTTAGCTCATAACTCGATAATAAGTCTTTTGATTGTCTCTTAGACCCTGCTTCGCACTGGTTTAGTGATAATTTGTTCTCCACCCACTTTAAAGCCACTTGTTGATTAATCAATTCTTGAGAGCACTGTCTATTTGTTTATCATTTTATGTTTGAATGCTTTAAGCTGCATTGAGTTGTCCCATTGATCCACCTTCATAAAATACAAAAAACATTCATTTCTTAAGTTACCAAGCACCTTTGGTCTGCAACCACAAAGGGTTTCTTGGAGAGATAACAGGGGGCACCACAAAAATTGCAGATTCCTCCATGACCCTTGCTTAGAGTAAGTATCCCACCAGTCTTTAACATGGGGAACATCCTTGAGGAGTGCAAAGTGATCTTTTCCCTATCGAAAAAATTGTGGACTGAAAAATATCCTTCGAGCATATTCAACCATTTATCTACAGCATCCGCATCTATAGGTCCTTCAAATAGTGGGATATAAAAATTTACCTGTACCTTGAAGGGGGTTGCATGATCGCTTGATGAATATGCTTCTCCCGTGGGCAACCGTCGAAGGATCTACACGAATTTTTCCATCATTTCATTCCTTTGTCACGCGAGGGCTTCCTCGAGCAACATTTTAATAGGATCTCCTACTCCATCAGATTTATTTTCATCACCCATGGGTTTTTGTTGGGCTCACCGTGGTCGATTTGGTAATGGATCGATTGGTTCGAGTCCCAAATTCTTCTACCTAGACCTTGTCGGGGACATGCATGAAGAAAAATAAATGAAGAGCAGACCGCTCTGATACCATTGATATGAATTTAGGAGAGGAATGAACTGGTTAAAAGAATTAATACAATAAACACATAGATAGGAAGAATAACACAAATATCCAGTGAACAATATCTTCTATTAAATAATGAAATAGGTTGAAACTGTAAAAATGCATAACTGAAACTTGCTCGAATGGTGGTAGTTATCTCTAAGAAGAGATGTGGCTGTTACGCGCATCTGTCTAATCAGGATGGATTACAATGAGGCTCCATAGTCCCTTTTCATATTACTCATGAATGTCAAAACCCTAGACATTCAAAAACATAACCCTAGAAGGTGAAACGCCAAAAGTCATGTGGGCCCTATGGGTAAGTTGGTGTAATCTGGTACCTCAACTTTCTAGGGCCATAAATTTTGCATACGACCTCTGTTTTAGGTGCATACGACATTCCACCACCAGACTCTGACTCTATCTACAGTTTGACTGTGGCAAGTCAAAAAAACAATGTTTAGGGTCCCAAAACAACCCTGGAAGTACAGCAAGATGTGCTAACATGAAAACATACAAAATAAGCCAGTTGGATTAGGCGAGAGACCACTTGTAACCACCTGGAGAATGTGTGAGGCTTCATATAGCACCAGAAGTATAGAACTCACAATTATAAAGCATTACAAAAAGACGTGTTGAATTAAAAATGGACACGAGAAGCCAGTTGGAATAGGTGGGTGGCCACCAATATCCACCTGGATCAAAGAGGAAGAAGACCATCACATAGAAAATGACATCAAAAAATTCTCTCATGAGGATATGGAGCTCGAGGCGGATATCGAGAAATTGTTTCCCACAATTGATCAACCAGGAAACATGGACCATCAAAATTCATCATTAGAAATCATTGAGAATGATACTTTCAGTGAAGAAGATTCGTTCTCTTTCCAAAGCACAGTCCTCGACAAGGAGTCTAAGAAATTGATTATTGAAAAAGGTGATATGAAAAATAAGAAAGGAAAATCTCGTTCATATTTTGACCTAAAGGATTTGCGGACTTCCCAAATTTCCAGAATTCATAGAGCAACTAGAGATGCTCTGGATGACTCCATTGGTGCTCTAGAAGAAAAAAACACGAAGTTGAAATAAAGTATCAAGGAACTGGAAGATGCTTTAATGCGTCTTCCACTTATTTCCAATCCTTTATCAATAGTTAGACCCACCACACCCATTGTTAAATTAAAAGGATCTTCAAGCCTACTTACATCATCCAGGAGATATGTGGAAAGCAATATTAAGAAAAGAACATCATTGATCACAGAGGCATGGGAAGTTTCGAAAAACATTGTTTCTTTTGGTTCGAGGGCACATGCCTTCCATGAATATTTGCAAGCCAACCTGAAAAATGAAGAAGGTTTTTCCCTTGATGTCGTACTACCCTTTGGAAACAAGGTCTCTAACATGACAAAACTAAGGAGGAGAGAGGAGGATATTCCCTCCCCAAGCCGAATAAAATAGTGGAATGGGTGTTGGAAAGAAAAGATTAAAAATTTGCATAATATTGTTCAAGCATGCAACCAAGTTATATCAAAGAGGGAAGAACTATTCAAGAGGATCATGGAGATATACCTAGTCAGAAGCACCAATGAAGTACAAGACCCCAAGTTAATCATCAACTCATTGTTCCTAACAAAGCAACAGTTTGACGAACAAGTTGAGATTTTTAAGGAGTTATCAGTTGAAAAGTTTTATGGTATACTTGAATATAATGAAGATGACATAGGAAATTGGCTAGTGGAATACTCCATGAAGAATCAAGATATTGAAGAAGCATTACATGGTATTTCCCTTGATTTATGAGACTTGGAGCGTGATTTGTTCAACATCAAAATCCAAAATGAGATAAACGTGGCACCAATGAAAAATTATATTGAGGAATGGTTCAAGAAAGCAATCAAAAACTTGACCGACAAGGGGCAAGAAACAGTTGAGACGGTTCCCATAACTGTTAATGAAGACAATAAAAGGACACCAGCAAGCAAGTAAAGACATGAGAGACTTGTTGATATTATGGTAGCTTCAGGAGGTATCAACCTCCATTGTGACCTTTAACAAGATTAGAATATTTTGGAAGCAAGAAAATAAGTGAACATAACCCTAGAAGAGATGTTGGCTAAGAGAGATAATTAATATGAATTAATTAGTACCCAGAAAGAGAAGTCAGCCCAGGAAGTCTGTCAGAGCTAGTATAAATACAGGGCGCCAATCTTCACTTTACACACACTTCTTAGAATCACAGAAAGACACGTGTGCACACTGCAGTCTGGCAGTCTTGTGCACAAGTCCTGGAGAAGGTACTGTCGCCAGTCTGAAGTCTATTGTTTCTATCTTTCTAGGTTGGACTCTCTGATTAGCTTTGGTTACTTCTTGCTTGGTGCATTAGCCTTGCTTTTCTATTGGTTTGCTACCAGGATTCTTCTCTCTATCAAGGTCAAGGTGATCGGAGGGTGGCTTTGGCCTATGGTTGGGTGACAATAGTGATATTGTCTATGGTAAAAATGAGCACATTCTAACAGGTTATGGGCCCACACCTCCTTCATTCAGTCTAACCATTGGAAGGAAGCATATCCATTAGGATACTAAGCTCGTTGAAGAACTGTCGCTAGGGTTTATTAGCAGGAGCAGCTTCCAAGACACTGTCGCTAGGGTTACTAGCAGGTGCAGTTGCAGAAACCCTAAAACCTTGATCCAGCACCTTATGATGGAAAATCTCGCTCAAGAAGAAGGTATTTAAGTGCGTCTTAGTCCAATGAACCTCTTGTCACTCTCAGAATATAGAAACGTCAAAGTTGAATTTTTAGATCAAAGTGTGACTAGTCACTAGTCAACTAAAGTCATGAATGAAAACACTAGTCATCTACACTACTCAGCACTCATAGGAACAATTGAATATGACATGTGGATAATTGATAGTGGAGCTTCTAGGCATATGACGGGAGATCAAGCCAGACTCTCAAATCTAAATGAAAGGAAGACATCATACAAGATAGAGCTTGGAGACAAAAGCACTTACCCAGTTGAAGGATTTGGACAAGCCTCCGTCAAGTTGAAAACAGGTAACAATGTTCATTTGAGCAATGTCTTATATGTACCTGGTTTATAAAATAATCTTGTATCCATATCTTGCCTAAAAGACAAAGGAAATAGAATAGCTTTCGTAGCTAGAAAAGTGTTATCTTGGCACAAAGACTCCAGCATAGAGAATGTTAGGGTTATTGGAACCCATGAAAGAAACCTAAATAGACTACTAGAACAAAATGAAGAATCTCGTGTACATGATGAAGTCAATCCCAATGAGCTTTGGCATAGAAGGTACTCTCACATTAACTATCAAGAATTTCCTTTTCTTAAAAAGATGGTTGAAGGAATACCAGAATTATAGTCTACACATGAAGGAATTTGCAAAGGATGTGCTCTTGGAAAGAATATCAAGAAACCATTCCCAAGCAGTAGCAATAGATCTAAGGAGATTCTATATCTAATACATTCATATGTTTGTGTTCTGATGCCAGTCAAATCTCTAGAAGGTTATTTTTACTACATAATCTTCATAGATGATTACTCAAGAAAGACTTGGTTATATCTCCTGAAAACAAAGGATGAAGTATTCAGCAAGTTTCAAGAATTCAAAGCAGAGATAGAGAACCTCACAAATAAGAAAATAAAGACCTTGAGAACAAATAATGGAGGAGAATACAAATCAAAGGAATTCGTTGCCTTTTGCAAATCGGTAGGGATTAGGAGGAAGCTGATTGTTCCTCATAATCCTTAACAAAATGGTGTAGCAGAAAGGAATAACATATCTATTGAAGAAACCGTGAAGGCACTACTAAACGATCAAGGTTTATCTATGTTCTTATGGGGAGAAGCAACCATGACAGCAATATATGTTCAAAACAGAAGTCGTCACTGCATATTGAAGGATATGACTCCAGAAGAAGCCTTCTTAGGAAAGAAACCTAATGTGGAAAACCTAAGAATCTTTGGATGTCCTGTTTACTTTCACATTCCCAAGGATAAAAGGAATAAATTAGAACCATCGGGAAAGAAGGGAATATTCATGGGATATAGTGAATCATCCAAGGCTTATAGAATCTATATCCTGGAACAACATAAGATCGAAGTTAGCAGAGACGTGACCTTCAATGAAAAAATGGCTTTCAAGAAATCCATAGAAGAAACTATAGAACAAGAAGAGTATGAAAAGCCTATTGAAGAAGGCACGTGTCTTCCAGAAAACCAGAATGAAGAAAAGGAACAACTTGATCATCTGATGCAACCATGTGATACCATTGATTCAGTCACTATACCTAAGACCAAGAAACGACCAGCTTGGCTTGAAGCTACCCTACAAGAAGCAGGAAGACTCAAGGACCCAAGTGGGACCTTCAGAAAAAGTAAGAAGTCCAAACGATTCTCTAGTTATGCAGCATGTATGACAAAGATTCTAGATGAATAACCTACCATGTTTGAAGAGGTAGTTTAGAAGAACAATGGAAAGAAGCCATGACAGAAGAACACCAGTCCATCATGAAAAATGATGTATGGTAAATTGTGCCTAGACCTAAAGAAAAATTAGTAGTAACTTCAAAACGGGTATATAAGATCAAACATGCAGCAGATGGAAGCGTGGATAAATATAAGGCAAGGTTCATAGCTATAGGGTTCTCCCAGAAGGAGGGAGAAGACTATGATGAAACATTTTCTCCGGTTTCCAGATATACTTCCATTAGAGCTATCATGTCTCTTGTCACTTCCATGGGATGGAGTTTACATCAGATGGATGTAAAGACATCTCTCCTCAATGGAGCAATCGAAGAAGAAGTATACATTGAACAACCTCAAGGGTTTGAAGTACATTCCAGAGACACTCATGTTTGCAGACTAAAGAAATCTTTATATGGACTCAAGCAAGCTCCAAGAGCTTGCTATGCCAGAATAGACAGCTACCTTATGAGACTTGGTTTCTCCAAAAGTCATGCAGATCCAAATCTTTACTACAAAATCGTGAACAATGCACCTATGATTCTACTACTATATGTCGATGATCTATTTTTAATAGGGGAAGAGTCTCTCATCATCCAGTGAAAAAAGGAACTAGCTTCTGAGTTTGATATGAAAGATCTTGGTCTCATGCATTATTACTTAGGACTAGAAGTATGGCAGAAGCATGGTGAAGTATTCCTTGGACAAGGAAAGTATGCAATAAAGATTCTTCAAAAGTTTGGAATGATGGATTGCAAATCCATGGACACTCCTATGACCACAAATATAAGAAAAGTAAGAGATTCAGATTCTGATCCAGTAGATCCATCACTATATCGACAATTGATTGGGTCATTGATGTATTTGGTAAATACTCGACCAGACATTTTCTTTGCCATGAACACACTAAGCCAGTTCCATTTGGAACATAGACATGAGAATTGGACAGCTGCAAAGCATGCCTTAAGATATATTCGTGGGACAATAAACTATGGTTTAAGATATACCACATCTAATGATATACATCTTCATGGATTCACAGATTCAGATTGCGCAGGAAGTACAGAAGATAGAAATAGTACTTCAGGAATGTGTTTCATCTTGGGCTCCGCTATGATATTTTGGGGTAGTAGGAAACAGAAGTCTTTCGCACTCAGCACAGTAAAAGCAGAATATATCGCAGCATGCGAGGCATGTATAGAAGCAATATGGCTGAGAAAGTTGATCTCTGGATTATTTGATCAGGTTCCAGATTCGACCATAATACACGATGACAATCAGAGTTGTATAAGGCTATCAGAACACCCATTGTTTCATGAATGGTCAAAACACATTGAGATAAAATACTACTTTATTCTAGATAAAGTTCAGGAAGGAGAAGTAAAGGTCCAGTACATCCCCACATATGAGCAGACAACATATATCCTGACAAAGCCTCTGTCCAGAATAAAGTTTTCATATTTCCGATACAAATTGGGGATCGTGGAAATAACTCCCTTAGATGAAAGGGAATAAATGACTCTCCAGGTTGGGAGGGAGCACTGACATATCATTGAATTGAGGACAGTCATTTTCAAGTTTGAAAAATGGTCCAGCTTGGGCAACTCCTTTCCAGTTCGAAAAGTGGTTTGAGATTTCTGACAGACAGGAATGGTCTAGGACAATCTCTCTTCTCGACGATCACTCTCAGTAGTGGTTAATAATATTGGTTCACCTCGCTAGACAGTCATTCTTTCGAAGCTCATAGTTGTGAGCAGTTTCGAAGAATGGTCTGTTTTGGAGGTTGGTGCAGGATAGTCATTTCCTTAGTAAATGGAACGGACAGTCATTCCCTAGGGCAAATTCATTCTCTTTAGGTTTCACTTTGTTTAGTGTTGAAGGAATGACCCAGATATGTGAATGGTACAGGTTCAACAATCAAGAATAGACTTTCCCTAGGGCAGACTCATTCTCTCTAGGTTTCACTTTGTTTAGTGTCGAAGGAATGGCCCAGGATAGGGAATGGTCCAGGCTCAGAAATCAGGACAGTTATTTTTCCTTGCTTGAGAAGAATAGTCTAGGTAGCCCATCATTGATGTTCTACTCTAAGGGTAGATGCTCTTCCAAATCTCACAGATGTGAGTGGAAGAATAGCCCAGATGACTCAGTTTATATCATAACATTGTTTCTGTGCAGGTTGATATCAGTTGATATGATTACTATGGAGACTATATGTTTCCAGATAGTAGAAGTATGCTACTGTGGTGGATATGTTCCATTGTTTGTGACTATGTGTCATTGATCGAGTAGTTATGTACTACTATGGATAAAAACAGTTGTGTTCTATCAGTTGTCATGGAAATTATCCAATTGGATAATAATGATGGTGCTCGTGATGCTACCAATTAAATGGTCTTTTTGTGCTCAAGACCATTATTATTTATACCTCCCTAGCTAGGAGGGAGTGTTGATATTATGGTATCTTCGGGAGTTATCAACCTCCATTGTGACCTTTGACAAGATTAGAATATTCTGGAAGCAATAAAATAAGTGAACGTAACCCTAGAAGAGATGTCGGCTAAGAGAGATAATTAATATGAATTAATTAGTACCCAGAAAGAGAAGTCGGCCCAGGCAGTCTGCCAGAGCTAGTATAAATGCAGGGCGTCAATCTTCACTTTACACACACTTCTCAGAATCACAGAAAGACACTTGTGCGCACTGCAGTCTAGAAGTCTTGTGCACAAATCTTGGAGAAGGTGTTGCCACCAGTCTGAAGTCTATTGTTTCTATCTTTCTGGGTTGGACTCTCTGATCAACTTTGGTTACTTCTTTCTTGGTGCATTATCCTTGCTTGGCTATTGGTTTTCTACAAGGATTCTTCTCTCTATCAAGGTCAAGGTGCTCGGAGGGTGGCTTCGGCCTATGGTTGGGTGACAATAGTCTATGGTTGGGTGACAATAGTGATATTGTCTATGGTAAAAAATGAGCACATTCTAACAATACCATCATAGTAAGTTTATGTTGATCACATCTTTCTTTCTTTATCAGTTCCTTCATCTAGTTACTCTGCTTCTTTGACTAGAAAGGTTTAACCGAAGTTTGATAACTTCTCTTTTCTCCTTTCTGGCTCTTGTTGTTCTTTTACTGCCCATCATCTTATTTCTACAAGATTAATTCTTTTGTATATTTTCTTTATGGTCTACGAGAACCCCAATCCCAGTCCTTAGGAAAAACGCATTTTAAATTTCGAAGAATATGTAACAGACTATATATTTTTTAGAAATTTCAAGAGAGCTATTTCAAGATCAGTTTTGATTGTCCTTTGTAACTTTGAGTTTTGAGTATAAATTATTTGAGATTGATATATCATTATATTTATTTGAGCTTCCCATGTGTCCACTCCGTTAAATTTCTCTTATGCATGCATATCATCTTCTTTTTATTTTATGTGATCGGAAATCTTTATTTTAACTATGATGGATGTGAGGAAATTTTTCTTATCTTCTTTAAATGTATGAAGTGTGTGATTCTTGTTCATTTCTCATGAACTTTCTCTAAATAGAAAACAAAAACATTTTCCTTTTATTTTTCTTGCAATGTTTATATTTCTTTGCTTACCACGAGGGACTTCCACAAAGTCCCATATTCTGAAAATTTATAGTCCTAAGGAAATATTAAAGAGGAGTACCACCTTTATAAAAACTCAAGGGGATTTACATCCTCGTGAGGTTGTCGTTTCAGTCCTAACGGATTCAAGTGTCAACATTTTTGGCGACCATACTAGGGACATGAACTGAAATGTGGAATCTGGTTTAGCATTTTTTGAAAATACATGACTTTTCCCTAGACTGATCAGCCCCATATGGAAATTACATGATAATGAAGCATTTTACATCAGCTATACAATCTGGTAATAATGACAGAAGAGAACCAAGAAGAATTAGAAAGATCATGGTAGATCTTAGTCTGTGAATAATAAAGAGAAATCCTCTGGATATAGAGGAGAGATGGGAGACAAGATCGAAGAAACCAAAGGATAGATAGAGTAGCACAAAGACAAGGTCGAGATTAAATCTGGATGAATACAAGGGACCCATTACCAGAAGTAAAAGCAAGCAACTTTGTATTATGAGAAGTGGAAATCATATTCCTGGAACCTCTCTGGATATGGCAGAAAGAAATAAACAACCGCGATAAGAACCACATGAGGAGAGACAAGGAGGTGGAAGAGATGTTGCAAGAAATCAAGAAAACCTAAGGTTTGGAAATCGAAGAAGAATAAGAGATTCCCCTTTGAATATTCTAGGTGAGAAACATGACCTCCCTGTTCTCCCTAAGGGTACCCTGAAGGAATTTTCTGGAGATGGAACAAGTGATGCAAAGAGGCACCGTCACTTATTTCTTGATGTTTGTGATTTTCATCATGTTGAGTATGATGATGTCATGGTAAGGTTATTTCTACAAACCTTATCAGGAAGAATGTATGAATGGTATAAGACATTACCCAGCAGATCAATTCTCTCCTTTGATGACCTCGAAGCCATGTTCCTAACTATGTTCACCTCTCCAATTTCTTATCATACCCTTCCCCCCCCATTTCACCCAAATTGGTTTGAGGAAAAATGAAAGAATACAATATTTTAATCTCAGGTTCAATAAAACATTGAGTAAGATTCTTGAAGATAAAAGACTGAATGACCCAATCATACTCGGCTACTATAAGAATGCAAGCCCCTAAATGTGAAATATGTTATCAAAACATCCCAGATGGATACCTTGGAAGAAGCAATGACTAAAGCCATTGAGAAGGAATAAATTATGATTGAAACAAGTGTCGACCCCGAAATTATACTTGGAAAAGTACAAAGGCAGCTGGGAGGATTAAGTATCGATAATCAAGGAGCTTCCAGTTCAAGAAAGAACAAAGAATTCAAACCACAACCAACCCAAAATCAAACAATTGGAGGAGGATTTTTCAATGGAACCATACCAAATGTGAAGGTAGACCCTGTTGTGGCATAAGAAACCAAGCAAAGAATTCAAATTGCACAAATGAATAGAACTATCAAAAAAATGCAGAACGAAATAACTAGACTAAGAAGGGGGGATAATTATGTGAAAAATCCAAGAATGTCGGCCCTAGATCAAAGAAGGAACCCTCCCCAAGAAAACAGAGTGATGTTTGAAAACATGGATAATCTGCAAAGACCAAGAGTTCCCATGCAGCCTACTCCCAATGCAGTCGTTCTGGATGATGTATATGATGAGAAAATGGTTGAGAAATAGAACTATTGCTCACCTGATGAAAGTTATGAAATTGTACAGATGGACGGATACGAGATGTCCATGTATATATTTGAAGAAGGCGATAATGACCCCAACTCACAAGAAAACGTTTCTCTGAAAAGAGGATTTGTAAATAGATCCAAGAATAAAAATGATTATGAAAAGGAAAACCAAAAAGATAAAGAAAAAATGAATGAGAAAAGGGACAATGAAAAAATGGTGGATAATGTTGGAAGTAAGAAGCAACACCTGATGCCAAGCTCCACTCAGATGACATACAATGTTGTAAAGGACTTAAGTAAATTAAGGATAACTCTTCATTTTACTGAAGTGGTGAAGATTCCCCAACAAAGGGAAAACATTCTGAGATTATTGGATGATCCATCTGAAAAAGCAGAAGTTGTTGTCACAAGTCTGAAACAAAGACAAAACAAATCAACTGCCAAGTTGAGAGGTAAAATTCCTCCCTTTTATATCTCAATTGAAAATCATGATGTTGCACTTCATAATTATTTAGTTGATACGGGCGCGACCAATAATATTATGCCATTGGCAGTCATGGAGGCATTTGGAATGATATGTACTAAATATTGTATATATGCAATTAATTCTAGACAAGTGCCATCTTATGGAGAAATCAAGGACTTTTATGTTCAGATCACGGTGGCTCCCCATATTATCACAGTTTTCAATATCATTGTGGTAGACCTTCCTCCCACATATGGAGTTGTTTTGGGAAGATATTGGTCATCTATGATCGAGGGATATATAATGAATGATGGAAGTTGCATGATGTTGCCAAGAAAAGAAGGAGCAATGATTAAGGTACCCCGTGAACCCAAGAAACCCTTCTCTTTCAAAAAGAAGGATAATGAATTAATGAAAGACTATATAGATGTTGTAATTGGAAATTATGTTATCCTAGATATGGAACACATTGAAATCCTGGAGCAAATTCAAGACACGAAGGATCAATAGCATCCATTTGAAGGTTATTGGATTATTTCATTCAATGGAGCTTGTTCAAGCTCCTGAAGTGGAGTTGGAGTTTTCCTTGTAAGTCCAAGTAAGATTATTCACATGCATGCTATCAGACTTGAATTTTCATGTACTAATAATGAAGCGGAATATGAAGCTTTGATTCAGGGGATGATTCTTGCACAAGAAATGAAGATAGAACATATAATTGTGACTATCAACTTCGAGTTGGTAATTAATCAAGTCACCCAGAGGTATAAAATCAAGAAGGAAAGACTCAAGTTATATTTCAAAAGAGTTAATGAATTGATGGAATCTTTTAGCTCTTTCAACATTTCTTTCATTCCAAGGGACAAGAATCAGAAGTCAAATTCATTGGATTTGGCGGCCTCATTGTCAACTCCAGATGATATGCAAAACAAAACATGTTTTCAGGTAGAAAGAGTATTCTAATCTTCTATACCTAATAATCTGGAATATTTGTAAGTATTAACAGTTGGAAAATTTTTTGTTGAACGATGATGAAGATAATCACATATCTTCTATCACGAAAGATTGTATTCAATCTTAGTCTCTTTTTACAAAATATGATCATGCTAAGAATATCCTGGAAGAAATTTCACTTCGAAAGGTTGAACAAACAAAAAGGATCAATATTGGAACTGACAGTTCCCCAAAATATGTCAACTTGGGAGTTCATTGCACCATTGAAGAAGTTGATCAATATTTTGCATTGTTTAAAGAATATCTTAATGTGTTCGCATGGACCTATGATGATTTGATAGCTTATGATGAAACAATATTTCAACATATCATTCCTTTGAGAGAAGAAGCAAAGTAAATCAAACAAAAAATAAGAATGATGAACCCCAAATTGAAACCTCTAGTAAAGGTTGAATTGGAGAAATTAAATAAGGCCAGAATAATATATCCCATTAGACACTCTGATTGTCTTTAAAACCCTGTGATAGTAAGAAATAAGACCAGGGAAATATGGATGTGTGTGGATTTCAAGGATCTTAACAAAGCAAGTGTAAAAGATAACTATCCTTTACCTAACATGGAGTTTCTTCTCCAGAAAGTCACAGGATCAGCTTGTATGTCCATGTTGGATGGTTTTTCTAGATATAATCAAGTCTTGATTGTTGAGGAAGACAGAGCAAAGACAGCATTCATAACACCTTGGGAGACATATGCATATGCTAGGATACCTTTTAGTTTAAATAATGCAAGAGCCACATTTCAAAGGGCCATGGATCATGATTTCAATGGGTTGATATGGAAATTCATGGCGGACTATCAAGATGACTTAACAATGCATTCAAAAATAAGGGGTGATCACATTCACCACTTAAGGAAAGTTTTTGACAAATGTAGATTATATGGTGTTTCACTAAATCCAAAGAAATTTGTATTTGTTGTAACTCAAGGCAAACTATTGGGTCATATTGTGTGCAAGGAAGGGATTTATATAGATCCAGAAAGAGTCAAATCTATAAATGAACTCAACCCCCCATCATCTAAGAAAGGAGTTCAATCGTTCTTTGGTAAGATCAACTTTATGCAAATATGTGTCCCTGATTGTGCAAATATTGTGAAGTTGATCAATATATTGTTGAAAAGGACCAAAGGTTTGAATGGACAGCAGATACACAAGAAGCTTTCAATAATATCAAATGAGCGATCACCACATCTCCAGTCCTCATTAGCCCAGATTTTCAAAGGGATTCATCATTTATTCGTTCGCTACAGAAACGGTTGTTGCATTTGTTCTTACTCATAGGAATACCAAGGGTGAAGAACTCCTAATCAGTTTCATGAGAAAAACCCTTCATGATTATGAATTGAGGTATTCAAAACTAGAAAAGCAAGCCCTGGATCTTGTGAAAGAGGTGACACACTTTCATACGTACATACTAAATTCTCATGTAATTTCTTATGTCCCATCTTCGCCAGTGAATATGCTTTTGAATCAAAAATTGAGAGAAGGAAAATGGGCTAACTGGTTGGCGAAGATCCAAAAATATGATATTTAGATTAAACCTTTAAAGGTTGTCAAAGGACAGGGTTTATGTAAGCTCATCGCAAATAGAAATTCTATGGATGGAATGATTTCAATTTCAGTAGGAGAACCATTGGCCGATTCATAATGGTATGTGTTGAGGAAAAGATATGAAATGATCTTACTCAAGCATTTTCATATTTTTCTTGGCTAAAGAAAAATAGACGGGTATGTCACCCTAGGTTTATAGCCATCAAAAATAAAATCCTAACTCACAAGTATTAATTACAAGTGCTTGGGCTAGTCTTTTTCACAAATAAAAGCTTGCTGGAAAACTCATTTTAATATGATTTTCTGAATATAATAGTTGTTGAAAATGAATGTAAAGAAAGAAGTAAGACACCAAGATGATAATCAAGACACATGAGACATAAAGAAATCCTTCATTTCCTTCCCATTCACCAAAGATTCATTCTCCTTACAAAGTCTCATGCAGAAATTTCGGACCAAAGTCAAACGTAGACATCCCTGATAGAACATACAAAAGGACCTCTGACAAAAAATCAAAACTGAACTCTAAAATATGGATTATCTTGCCACAGATTGTTTCCCACTCGAATCTGCACAATAGCCTTTGTCAGTCATGAAAACTAATTCACAAACAGAGAGGTCTACACAGACTATCAAAGATAGATCAACACCTTTGAAAAACAAGTGTCTGAATGATGTAATTTAGCCTTGAATGTTGTTGTCTACAATAAGACCCTTAGTATGCTTCTCCTTCTATCCTCCTCTTGTTCCTCCCTTTCCTTTTTCCTTTAAGAAAATTAGAATTGGTTGAAGTAGTTGAACTAACTCATTAGTTAAGTTAACTAAAGACTCAACCAACTTTTTTAGTTAGGGGGAAAAGTAATAATCATAATAAGGGTTATGATTAAATAATAACTAGTAGGTGGGACCCCTTGTGACTCCCTTTACCTCTTAAAAATCATAACATAACTAGATAATTCAACAAAACACCCCTCCTTGTGACTCCCATCATCACATTAACATTTGATAATTAAGCTCATTGATATTTGAAACTACTTTAAAAATATATATTACTCATATATCCAAATAAAACATGATGTCCAAAACTTATGAAGTCAACTGTCATCAACAATAAGTAACATAAAAACTCAAAAACCATATTTCCCACTCTGAGATGTGATCTTTCCTTGATTGTTGTTGTCACCCTTCGATTTTTTTGAATTTGCCTTTGGTTGTGTTGAGCCTTTAGGCCTAATCTCATTGATCACGTGAGAACAATCATCCCTCAAATGCATCTGGGAAGACATGGATTTATCAGAGCCATTGGAGGGTGAGGAAGGGGAAGCAATGGATTTTCCTTTGTCAAGGTCAAGGTGGGCCTCAGTTTTCAACTTTTTTCTAGCATGAGAGGACTGAACTAGTGAGTGGACAGGTGCAGCTTGGGCAATCTGGTTAACAGGCGGAGGAGCAGGTAAGGACAAATTGGGCCAGCCACGATGTCAGGATACTTTCGGGTGGAAAATCTCTTTCCATCCGTCGTTTTCAGGAACCTCGGGTTGCAATGAGACATGAGGGGGCACGGGAATACTAGGGGTTTGTGGAGCTTGGAAGGGGGGCCTTTCAGGCCTGGGTTGGACCACTCCTTGCCCAATCCAATTGAAAAATCTGGCCTAAAAAAAATGTCCTAAATCTTGTGAGTCAGTGTCAAAGTGTATGGAGAACCTTGGCCTTCTTGGGCATCTGTTCCAATTACCTCTCCCTCGGTTGCCTCTGCCATGGCTACCTCAGCTGAAGAAGCTCATTCCTGCATGCATGATTAATTAGAAAATAGTCCTTTTAACAACCATACATGACAACTCGTTAAAAATATGAAATATATTTTGGCTCAGCAACATATCAGACTCATGTAATCCAATCCATATAAATTGTTTAACTGTTGTCAATGAGAAGGGGGTGAACAAAAGGTCCTCGGATATGCGAGGGTTTTGTATTGAATGAAACATGATATATAATGAGGGGGAAAAGAAACATGGTTACTTCTCAAAGACAACATACAATCAATTGTAATGCAAACCAAAGAAGATATCATTGTGATCCAACCAAGAAAATGCAACTTCAAAACTGCTTCAATACAGAATCATCTTAACTGTAATTAACTTTTAATAACATGGAGTGAAAAATGGATGTGGGAAAGCAAGGGGGTTGTAATTAGCAAAAATTGAAATAATGGTAGGGAAAGAGAGTGGGTATTGTTCATAAAATTAATTAAGTAATCCTTAAAATCATTCCACATCAATGTAAAAGATCCAACACGAACCAAAATGATCACTGTGCCAAAAGAAAAACTACTGTGTAAAATGTAAACAATTATGTGCATTAACTTTCCCACTGTTCGCAGTCAAATTGTAACACAGTGTTATCAAAACAAGACAGTATGCATTCCACCACAACCTGTAGAGGAACTATGTTCTGCTCACTTATCCATTTAATGTTTTAAAATATAATTCCCAAATGAATACATAGTCAATTATTTCGACTCTATTCAGCGCCAACTTATCAACCACTACCCACAAATTATTTCAATCATCAAATACAGACACAAAAATCATGCTTGATCTCATTCCTTTAATTCATTTAATAATTAGTTTGTAACAAGATTATATCTCCACAGATTCTATACATATCTTTGCTATGAAACATGATATTCATCAATACACATGATGGACATCCAAAACCACCATCAATATCTTAAATGCAAAAGGTCGTGACTTGCCATTTAAACTCACAGACAACAATCACCATTCAACACATACTATGTTGTGGAATACGCAGACATTCGATAAAAATGCAAGAGCATTCCATGACTGCACGGGTTCAATCACTCTGAATATAACATCCACAATGTTGGGCTATCAATCCAATACAACGAAGCAACAGTAGAATGCCCTATCTCATCTCATGAATTGATCAAATTGCAACCCACATATTGTTTTAAAAAAAAACTGTGAATGTTTCTGATGGCGCAATCAAATAACCATAACATATACAGTGGATGACCATCTCATAACTTCCACAATTTCAATACTTTTACTTGGAAATTTAAAACAAACAGTCATACCAATCATTAACTCAACCTATCGTGTTGTAGGGACTCCACACTTATCCAGGCATCATGCACTAAGCATCATTATGCACTAACCAATTGTTAACTAATGTTGGGTTAACGATTCAACAATTATAATGTAAGAGACAACGATTGTGCATTCAATCCAAATCTCCAATCAACCAATTACCATGTTGAGTTTATCAAATTGATTGCCATAGTAACCAATGCAGTGACTAAATACCAAATCCAACACCACTGTCAACACAATCAACAGAGACGAGCCAGAAATTGAGCCTGTCGACAATACACCAACAATTCATAACAACCAACAGTCTACCCGCCGGCCATAACGGTTTCCTCTATCAAAACCTGAGCTTTGAGAAAATGAGGTTTTTCTCTATGGACCAACACAAGGAGACATGGAGTCGACTCCCATCATCGGGTGAGAACTTCTGAGACCAATGGTGCACACACAGGGTATACCACAATTAACTTCACAGACAGGGTGATAATTCCCATGATAGGAGAGACTATGGATAGAGGAGCAAGGTTCCATTCTGGTCCTATAACAACACTTAGAACACGTAGGGTATAACCCTCGTGGATTTCCCAATCGACCAACTAACAATGATGAGATATAAAAGATCCGGGGAAAAGCAATATAACCCACTGCTCAACCATCAGTAGCATGAACAAACCATACCCAAGTAAAACAATGCACAGTGACCCAAGGCGTTTTAACCAGTAAACCCCATAATAGCCAAAAGTTGGGTACGGTGATAAGAATGTGCGAATATAGCCAGCCATTCTAGACCAAATGAAAACCCCCCAACTAAAACCAGCAAGGATGATAGAGAGCATGTATGGCTACTAACACTCAGAACGACCAATAACACTGTGACTTCAAACATTATTGCAGTGAAAAACACCAACGATTCATTCCGAACAAATATTGCAAATTTACACAGTTTCCATTCTTAAGAAAAGCACAAACCCATACATCCAAGCCAATATCTATTTCATAACCAGAGAAGATTCATGAATGGCGAAAAGGCATACCTGTAACCAAAAGCACCTTAAAACGCGAGTTGGTCGAGCGGTTCTTCCTCTACTCGAAATTCGGAGTCTAACCACAGCAAACACAGTTTGAACAATAGCCCGACTAGGGTGGCAGCCAGTGGAAAGAGTAAGGGTGATGTGCATTAAATGCACGTCACCTCCACCCCCAATCCATTAATTTCTTAGTACACGCCAGCAAGCTTCCCATTAACTCATTCAATTAAACCATGTATCGAAACCATCACCCACTAATTCCCAATAGCGCAACCCATATCACATTTATCCATTTCCAACGTATGCCATCACATAAATCAACCATGTTTCATATAACTCAATCAAATCTCATAGCTATTAGCTTGTTAGCTAGGATTATCAATGATCATTTCAATTTCAATGCATATAGAGTAGTATAGTAGCATAGTTTAATTCCTTTCTTTTTTCATTTCGTTATATTTCTTTTGCCTCTTTTCAACTGCCCTTATGTATTGTTACTAACATGTCTATTGTCCAGGTGTCAAAGCAATGAATCCAGGAACAGATAGCAATGGTAGCAATGGATAACATAGGTTGTCATAACATGAAATTAGAGCTTGGAACAAAACATAGCATGCCTTATCCATCATTTACTTGTCACAATTATAACCAACACATAACAAGCCTTATTCATTTCCAATAAAACCCAGATTTCATCGATGATGTAGAATCATGTAGGCAGTGTCGAACAACAGCATTAATATGAATCAAGAACTAGATCTAATCTCCAGTCTACAAGGGGGTCCAACCTACTACTATTATTTATATTCTTAGGTTATAATAATAGGCTTTAGCAATACTTTGTGGGCAAAAAATCTCGTTGTGATTTTAATCGTCAACGAACTGGTGACTCCATAGGGAAATTTGTTTTCAACAAATTTAGAACTCAGAACTCATGGTTTCACAGACCGAGAATAGCAGGTCAAGAAGATATAACCAAGAATATTATGCAACAGGGGGAAGTGAGCAGATTCAATGGAAAAATGACCGGGAATCGGGAATAGCTCATGAAAGTGTTAAGTATGAGGGGTTTTACCACTGTATGCATAATCATTTAACCGAAATCGGTTCTTTAACTTCAAGGAGAAAATTTATGGACTTGCTCTCTTAAATTCTCAAATGGATGAAGAAAAGGAAAGAAGAAGCGGGAGATAACCAATTCTTTATAAGACAACAGTGAAAGTAGATAACAAATTCAAGTGTGTGTCAGGGAAACATCAAGATAGTTGTGTAAGCTTGATTGTTACTAACCAACAATATTTTACAAGAGTGACACTATGGAAAAACTGATCCAACGTCTTATTTTGACCGAATTAACTAAAAGATGGTAAGCAACCAAATCATGAAAGAATAAAATTGCGAAAATCGAAACAACAGCAATAAAATGGCAGAAAAATAAAAGCAGTAAGAAACGTTTTAAAACAGAAAGAATAAATCGAACTACTGTAAAGCAGAAAAGAAAAGCACAAAATTGAAAGCAGAGCTAGGTTACTAGTATACAGAAAATCCAAACAGCATTAGAACTTTTCACATTGGTCCCTCGTAATATTTCAAACGAGAACAGTTAGTGTTGTAGGAAAACAATTGCTCCTGTAAATCACTTAGAATGTAAAAGTTAGTATCCAGGACAAAAGCAATTTTGAAAGGACCCAGAAATAACAGTCGAAACTCTGAGGTAATTATCAGCCCCTTAACACATATGATTAGATCATCAAGGTAGGTATGGGTACTGATCAATTCATCAAGAGTTGTGTGTATAGGTCTTTTAGAAGTGGTAATTACATCAGGTAAGCCAAAAAATATGCATTTATAAGTCATGGTTCCCCAATTAGTGATAAGAGTGGTTTTGTGAACATCTGCCCCTTTTCCCTTGATTTTACTGCAACCTGAACTTTTGTCAAATAAGGGCCTCATCTGTGATCCTACAACCTGTTGCAGAATCATTTCCACAATGAGGGGAGGAAAAGGATTTCTCATAATAGTCTGACTGAAAGTGCAAAAATTTATGCAGGTTTTAATATGATCAGTGGTCTTTGAAATAGGTAACCAATTGGAAAACCATTCAGGGTAGACTGGAACAATAATCCCAACCCTTAAGAAATTTTCCACTTCCTTTTGAAAGGTTGCTTTAAATGTAGAATTAATAGATCTTTGTTTTTGCCTATCTAGTTTCATGCCTTCCTTGATAGGGATAGCATGGTGTATAAGACCAGGATCAAAACCATGAAGATCCTTGTAAGACCAAGAAAAAACATCGTGAAATTCACCAAGTAGCTTGGCAACCCTCATTTCTTCTTTATTAGAATATTGGGCACTTATTTTATCATTCCTTGGAGATTTGATTGCCCCAATGTTCAAAAAGATGGTTTTACCCACCTCCTTTCTTGACTCCCCTTTTCTCTATTTCTCTTTATTGCCTACATCACTCGATGAAAACGAACCCACAAGAGGAGTCAAGCCCTTAGTAATCTTGTTGTCTTCTATGGATATAATTTCCCCAGGCTTAGGAGGTTCATCTTGAATGAAAGAAAAAATTCTCTCATCGTTAGGGAGGGCCTTCCAATATTCTACATCATTAAGGATATGTGGACAATATAGAGATTGAAAAGAACAATTAGGCCTATGAGGCAAAGGTTGTTGATTAGGAGAAGCTGCAAAGACAGCTAACCGATCATCCATTGAATTCAATTCCCTCTTAACATGAGTGATGTTGAAGGATAATAGGTTCGAGATAAGCGCCCAAACAATTTGGGTGTATTGTTTCATCAGTTCGTTGCTGGGAGAGTATATTTTACGTGCCAGATTCACAACAAGTTTGGAATCCACAAAAATTGAAAGGTGACCAAAGCCAAGATTATAGGCGTTCTCAATGCCCAATAACAAAGCTTCGAATTCAGTGACATTGTTTGTACAAGAAAACTCCAACCTATAAGACAAATTATGAATTTTCCCTACAGGGGAAACCAAGATAATGCCAGCCCCATTACCTTCATTAGAGCATGAACCATCAAAGTGCATGTGCCACATATCATCATCTAAATAGATTTGTTCTAAAGGAATATTATCCTCCTCAACAAGGATGGAATACACCCCTAGGTCCTCTTCGATATAGTTCGCATTAGGTTGTGGAACACTCTCTATGTAGGGTGAAATCCTTCCCTCTCTAAGGACTATAATATTCTTACCATTCTGAGGCACGGATAAATGTGTCCCATCGAGTGAGAAGTATCCACCTGTTAAGGCTTGCCAATCTCTTCCCAAGATAATTGAGTAATTTCTTACAGGCATATCAATTACCTAAATGCTAACGGTTGTCCTTATTTCAGGGTGTGCGCACAGAACTAAGGTCACATATTTAATCTCACCTATGGTTGTCTGTTGTAGACTATTATAGGAGAGCATGCTTATGGGGTTTTTGTTTGTACAATATAAGCCTGGCTCTTCTATAATAATCTTTGACATCACACTTGGGCCCGAAACTCCATCAATGAGACAACAATGGGAAATCTATCCATAATCTTTACAGAAATATAGAAAGGGGGATTTTTCACAGGGTACCTAAAGTTATGCACACCTACCTTATTTACAGTTGATTCCTCTTCATTCACCTATTCAAAGAGGTTGGCTACAACGAAATATTTTCCTTCCATGAATTGTTTCATATGCCTTTGTTGCTCAGGGACGACAACCATGTTTAGAAGGGTAGCATCTTCTTTGACGTTGGCCAACTGATTCAAGATATTGTACTTGGAAGAGGGGAGAAGGGAATTTTTTCCTTGACTGTCAGGAGCCTTAGGAACTTGAACAGTAGTAGCAGGTGAGGATGATCTTGGGCTAGAAGAATTGCGGGGAGGATCAAATTTTCCCTTGGGAGCATATGCTTTGTTCCTAGTATTGATGATCATGACATCTTCTGGCTCTGTAAAATCTAGGACAACGATAGTATTTTCTGGTCTTTTACCAAAGATATTATCGCTGGCACTCTTCCTTACTTCACATGTGGTTTCCTCGTGGTGCTCCTCGCAAAAGTTACACCAAATTCAAGGAAAGATATCTTTAGGCTGAAAATTATTTTCAATTGGGTTTCTAAAGGGAGGTGCAAAAGAGGATGAAGCTTCACGGGTGAAAGGTGAGACAGTCCCTTTTCACTCATACACTATCATATGATTGTTTATATCTTGCACTAGTTGTAAGAGAGTGGGCATGTTTGTCTTCTTAACTAATTCTCCCTGAGGAAGACATGTTCTTTCAAGTTGCTCTTCATACTCTAAACAAGTATGCAGAGCGGAACCAAGATTATCAATGGCTTTTTCCTTGAGCCTATGCTGGTAGGGGGAAGGTAATGCATCGTAGTAATGCATGAAAGAGGCTTGGTTCTGAGGTCAAATGAGTTCAGGAATCTGATTGTATAGCTTAGTGAAACACAAGTTGAAGGAATTGATGGTCTCACCATCCTTATAGGCGATGTTATTGTATTCACGTAACTTCTCGGCTGGGCTTTTAGATTGCCCATAAGTGGACATGAACCAGTAAATCAACTCCTCCCAAGTAGACAGAATCTTAGGAGGAAGGTCAAAGAAATCGTCTGTAGCCTTTCCTTCCAAGGAATTGATGAATAAGCGCATGCAAGTATCATTATCATTGGCCCCTATGTTGTGACAAGCATTAGAAAATTCCACCAGGTGTGCGTTCGTAGTGACAATGTTATTTCCTGAAAACCTAGGAAGATGTTCTTTCAATTTAGGAAGTGGGTGAGTAGTGGGTGCTAGGTTAAGAGGAGAGGACACATGCCATGGTGTATTTGTGGCGTCTTCTTCAAACTGAAAAAGCCCATATTTTTTAATGACTTTGGTGGCATTTGTGGTAGATTGAACAAAGATATGGTGGCTATATAAGCTACCAATCATTGACGAAGATGAAGATTGAGAAGAGGGATCACTTCCAGTGCCACCCGATCCACCACTAGATGCCATATTATGGATAATAGATGAGGAAAAGAAATATGAACCAGATGAATCAGACAAATTTCTCCTTAGATCACTTCATTGGGTAGATAACACAACGTTCCTTCTTCCTATTTCAGCAATAGGATTAATTTCAGGTGATAAGCCTCTTCTTCTTATAGAGACACGAGAGTCTAAGGACATGAAAGAAAGGCCAAAACTGAAGAAACAAGAAGGTTACTGTTGATTTCTAGGTTTTCTATGTCTAGCTTCCAATCGTTCTTGAGCACTAATATCTCGTTCAATTGCTTCCCATGAATGATTAAGCTCAGCACGGGTATTGGTAGTGTCTAAAATGGTATTAAATAGATTCAAAGCAATGTTGGTTTGATCTTGAAGATCGGGCTCAATATTGGGTTGCCTTGTAACAGGTATAGTCATTAAGAAATAAAACAGTCAAAGAATCAATATTAGAAAAAAGATGTATCAATGATAATTGAGTATAAAAATTAACCAAAGAGATATCGAAGATCTTCCCAGTATGGTCGCCAAATAAATGTTGAGGAAAAGATATGAAATGATCTTACTCAAGAATTTTCAGATTCTTCTTGACTAAAGAAAAATAGACGGGAATGTCACCCTAGGTTTATAGCCATCAAAAATAAAATCCTAACTCACAAGTTTTAATTACAAGTGCTTGGGCTAGTCTTTTTCACAAATAAAAGCTTGCTGGAAAATTCATTTTAATATGATTTTTTGAATATAATAGTTGTTGAAAATGAATGTAAAGACAGAAATAAGACACCAAGATGGTAATCAAGACAGATGAGACATAAATCAATCCTCTATTTCATTCCAATTCACCAAAGAGTCATTCTCTTTACAAAATCTCATGTAGAAATTTCGGATCAAAGTCAAACTTAGACATCCCCGATGGAACATACAAAAGGACCTTTGACAAAAAATCAAAACTGAAATCTAAAAGTTGGATCAGCTTGCCACAAATTGTTTCCCACTCGACTCTGCACAATAGCCTTTGTCAGTCATGAAAACTAATTCACGAATAGACAAGTCTACACAGACTATCAAAGATAGATCAACACCTCTGAAAAACAAGTGTCTGAATGATGTAATTCAGCCCTGAATGTTGGTGTCTTCAATGAGACCCTTAGTATGCTTATCCTTCTATCCTCCTCTTGTTCCTCCCTTTCCTTTTTCCTTTAAGCAAATTAGAATTGGTTGAAGTAGTTGAACTACCTCATTAGTTAAGTTAACTAAAGATTAAACCAACTTTTTTAGTTAGGGAGGAAAGTAATAATCATAATAAGGGTTATAAATAAATAATAACTAGTAGGTGGGACCCCTTGTGACTCCCTTTAGCTCTTAAAAATCATAACACAACTAGTTAATTAATCAAAGCACCCCTCCTTATGACTTCCATCATCACATTAACATTTGACAATTTAGCTCATTGATATTTGAAACTACTTTCAAAAAATATATTACTCATGTATCCAAAGAAAACATGTTTTCCAAAACTTCTGAAGTCAATTGTCATCAACAATAAGTAACATAAAAACTCAAAAACCATATTTCCCACTCTGAGATGCGATCTTTCCTTGATTGTTGTTGCCACCCTTCGATTTTTCTGAATTTTCCTTTGGCTATGTTGAGCCTTTAGTCCTAATCTCGTTGATCACATGAGAACAATCATCCCTCAAATGCATCCGAGAAGATACGGATTTATCAGAGCCATTGGAGGGTGATGAAGGGGCGGCAGTGGCTTTTCCTTTGTCAAGGGCAAGGTGGGCCTCGGTTTTCAACCTTTTTCTAGCATGAGAGGAATGAAATGGTGAATGGACAGGTGCAACTTGTGCAATCTAGTTTACAAGTGGAGGAGCAGGTAAGAAAAAATTGGGCCAGCCACGATGTTAGGAGACTGTCGGATGGACAATCTCTTTCCATCTGTCATTTTTAGGAACCTCGGGTTGCAATGAGACATGAGGGGGCATGGGAATACCAGGTATTGTGGAGCTTGGAAAGGGGGCCTTTCAGGCCTGGGTTGGACCACTCCTTTCCCAATCCAATTGAAAAACCCGGCTTGAAACAACAGTCCTAACTCTTGTGAGTCAGGGTCAAAGTGTATGGAGAACATTGGCCTTCTTGGGCCTCTGTTCCAATTACCTCTCCCTAGGTTGCCTCTGCCATGGCTACCTCGGCTAAAGAAGATCATTCCTGCATGCATTATTGATTAGCAAATAGTCCTTTTAACAACCATACATGACAACTCTTTAAAAATATGAAATAGATTTTGGCTCAGCAACATATCAAACTCATGCAATCCAATCCATATAAATTGTTTAAATGTTGTCAATGAGCAGGAGGTGAAAAAAAGGTCATGGGATATGTGAGGGGTTTGTATTGAGAGTGTTGGAAAATGTTTAATAGGTAGCATATGCTTGTCATTGATGGCAAGTACAGCAATGAAGATGGCATGGGTGCAGGAAGAATGTACAAAGGATTGTTGGCATGTTTTACAGGCAACATAGACTTGTCATTGATGGCAAGTACAGTAGTGATGATGGCTTAACTACAACAGTGAAGATGGAAGGGTCAGAGAGGTGAATGATCAAAAGAATACGTCGGAATCCTTTAAGGATTCGAGGAGAATAAGCTCAGGAGGAATAGCATTCCTATATGCGCAGAAAGCTCAGGAAAGAGACCGAGAGCTGTCGGATCTCATTCGGAAATCCCGACAGCTGTTGAATCGGGCGAAGCTGCGCAGATGTTAAGCGCAGGAGCTGGCGTGCAGAAGAAGTGATATGAGCCATCAGATTGGAAGCAGATACCCGTCAGCCACAGGATCTGCAGAAAGTGCACGGAGGTTAAGCCCTAGTGCGCAGAGGAGAAATCCCGGACAAGTCATCGGGATATTGGAGAGAGAATCCTAGCCGTCAGATCGAACAGGAGTTGCACAAGGTTTATCATCGAGAAAATCCAAGGTGAAATTCCGATGGGATCTGGATCATCCATTCGTATGGACGCGTGGAAACCAGGAGGCTTCATCGGAGATTCGGGGATCGGGACTTTGAAATGTCCAATTCACTTGACATCGAAAACCCCGAAATCGCGATATGTGATTTCGCGATTTGATCGCAGCCGTTAAATCAAGCAGAGATCGGGACCATCCACTTGTAGACAAGAGGCTTCATCGGAGTTTCGGGGATCGGGATTTCAATACGCAAAGAAAACAATGCAAAGAAAACTCCTATTTCGCGATATGCGAAATCCCGACTGAATCTACACCGTCATATCAACATGAGATCTAGACCGTTGATCCAACTCACGACGGTAGACCACGTCACCCAGGGACACGTGGCACAACCAGGGAATGACATGTGTTAGGCAGATCTAACACTTCAGGCTCATGCAATTCACGAATCATAGTGACACGTGGCAGGATCTAACACGTGCCAAACCACGTGTGACGTCAGCAGAGGCATCGGCGATCGGGACTTTGATATGTCAAGAACACACTGCAACAGAAACTCCGAAATCGCGATATGCGATTTTGTGATGTAATCTGAGCTGTCGAGCTAGAAGTGATCTGGACCGTTGAATCTCTGCATGGAGTATCGGGGATCGGGAATCGACACTTTGCAATGTCAAAATCTCTTGACAACGAGAAACCCAAAATTGCGATGTGCGATTTCGTGATTCAATCATAACCGTTGAATCAAAAATGCATCTGGACCGTTGATTCTCCTCATCGGAGTTTCGGGGATCGAGATTTCATAATGCAAAGAAAAGTGAACATGAAGAACGTCGAAATCCTGATAGAGAGACATAAGGTTGTGGTCACGGAGTGAAGGTCACGTTGACCGGGAGCTAAGCTCAGAAGGGCTAGTGTATGAAAGGAGCCATCGGGAATCAGAGAATCGCGAGTCTGGAGGACTTGTGATTTTTGACATCACAGATGTCGAAATCGCGATGACTGAAATCTCGATTTGATCTGAACCGTTGGATCAAGTAGTGATCGGAGGGCTGTTGTTCTTCCCCACACATTAACGCTTCTGTTATGAATCCGTTAAGAGAAATGGACTGATAATGACAAATCAGTGAGCGTTTCAGTTGCTAAGATAGGTGTTCTTGTTTCGGCTGAGGAAAGGTGAAGTGGAACCGTTGGTGAGGTGTGTGTAAAAGAAAATGAGACAGACTGTGCATGATTGGCTATTCTAGAAGAAAAAGCTAGTAATTGAAAGAGAAAGGAGGAGTTCGACTGTTACAGAGAAGACGAAGAGTCTCAACTGCCAGAGAGGCTGAGGAATCTCAGCATAACACCCAGTGATGCTGAACGCGTGGAAAAACGGCCAGAGAAGCTGAAGAGTTACCATGAGTATCAGGCAGAGCACTC